>JAJQKJ010000578.1:0-219198 GCA_029574335.1 Rana kukunoris | reverse complement strand
TGGATACATAGCAATGTGCAGGGGCCATTATCTGCTGAAAGCCCGGTGTGTGTATGGATGTGGTGTCCCTGGCCGAATCGATCGTAGGTGGTGGTAAGCAGTATCGCCTTCATGGCAGCAGTGTTTATGTTTGTTGTTTGTTTTTCTCTGTGTTCCATATGCTTGTGTTTTTCATGATTGCCTGCC
This sequence comes from Rana kukunoris, assembly GCA_029574335.1. NCBI lineage: Eukaryota > Metazoa > Chordata > Amphibia > Anura > Ranidae > Rana > Rana kukunoris. Next base: position 219,012 of record JAJQKJ010000578.1, on the reverse strand, counting down.
CAGTGAGCGTCTGGTTACTGTGCTTTCCAGCCGCCGCTCCCTCTTACTTCCGGGTTTCCGTCTGCGTTCTACGATCGGACGGACCCGGGAATGAAAGCGAGGTTTGGTTCGCTCATGTGCACGAGTAATCGCTGTTGTTAAAAACAAAAAAAAAAAAAAGGAAACAGGGAAATCGGTGAAGCCCGGATCGATCGTTCAAAACGACGGTTTCCTGGTGCATTTACAAGAGACTACCTTAGGTAAGTGCTCGTTCAGATCGGTCGGGATTAGCATGTGTTTTAAGTCGGTTTGTGATCTGGTGTTTTGAGTCTCCCACCTGCAATGTGTTTGTGCTATAATGGATGCTTCGCTGCCCCTAGTGGCCAGCCCTCTCTCAGCAGGTAAAATTGAAAAACTATGTTTTCTTTTCCTGTTGGGGGGGAAGAGAGTGGAGTATAGGGCATTGCCATGACTATGCTTGTGTCTCTCTCTCTCTCTCTCTCTCTCTCTCTCTCTCTCTCTCTCTCTATTCTTTTTCTTTTTCAGCCCTTCTAGGTCTGACCAACATTACAGCGAGTCCCGCAGATGCAGCGGATCCTCTAAATCGCACCACCGGCACTCATCTTCTAGACACCATAATTTGTTTAAAATCCGGACATCCCAGTAGGGATACTCCTCACCCCCCCTCATCTCACAGCACGAGTTCAGAGAGATTTTGTTGGGGGTGTAAGGTTCCGGTTCCTGCTAGCAAGCCCCTTTGCGACTGTTGTTTTTTCAAAGGTAGCCAATGAAAGGGAAGGTGCAGACAAACACCTAGAAGTATTGGTTAAGCGGGTCATGGACAAGTCACTACAGGAGAGAGATGCCAGAGTGCAGCATGATTCTCCTTCAGACCCAATGATTCCCTTGTTTGGATCAGGGAAAATGCATGAGACTTTTTGAAGTCGCTCAAACCAGCATCCCTCAGCTTCCCCCTCAGAGAGTGGGTCAATAGTGGATGATCCATGGATAGGCTTTGATTATGCCTTAGTTCCTGCTTAGTGAAAGCAGTCAAGGAATTTGAATTTGGAAGATCCAATTATCTCTCCTCCCAAAAAATGGAAAGTCTTTTAACAGCTTAATAAGGAGTGACATTATTTTCCACTTGTCACGGAAATAGGTGCCATTATCTCAGAAGAATGGGGTAAACCTACAAAAAAAAAAAAAAAGGCTCTATGCGGTCAACAATTGCAAAATGATATCCTTTTAAAGAGGAAGACGTGAAACATCTTAAATCCCTGCTCCATTGGTTTATGCAGCTTTGATGCGTCTGGTGCGATACGTAACCCTTCCCTTGGAAGATACGGTTTCCTTTAAAGATCCTCTAGAGAGACGGATTGATTCAGACCTGAAGAGAATCTACCTGACAGCAGGATCAGTCTGTAAACCATTTCTGGCTTTAGCAGCCATCTCAAAAGCCTTAGAGGAATGGTCAGACAATGTGAATGATTCCCTCAGAAGTATCTCTGAAGATATGGCCAGGAGCTCTCCTATTCAGCAAATCAGGCTAGCATCGGCCTTTCTGGGGGAGGCCTCTATTGATGTTATTCACCTAGTGGCTCGAGTAATGTTGTCAGCGGTCACTGCACGTTGTGCCTTATGGCTACGTCCCTGGTCGGCAGATCCAGCTTCAAAGTAAGCGTGGTGCTGCATTCCCTTTAAGGGCTCTTCTCTCTTTGGCAATAAAACTCGGTAGTGCCATTTCCTGAGCCACAGGTGGCAAGTCGGGGTTCCTCCTTCAGGATAGGCGTTTACAAAATCAGAAACGCACTTTTTTTCAGAGCACAGAATACAGACCGTGCTAGGGAAGCACGCATCTACAGGCCCGGTCGTGAATTTTCAAGGCCCTGGAAATTCAGACAGTCTTCTTTCAATAAGCAAACTAAGAGTACTCCTAGTAATCAGGAGTCTACTGAAGAGTCTTTCTAAAATTGGGTGGCCTCAATTCGAGATTTTTGGACCATCAAGACGGTCTCTTCAGGTCACACCTGGGTTTCCAACAGCAACCCCAGGCTCAGATTCAAGCCTACAAATCTTCTATGTACAGAAGAAAGGAAACAAATCCTATTGGCTTATGCAAGCTCTTTAGTAAGGCGCAGCCTTTACTGTTCCAGAGGGCGAACGAAGCGAAAGATATGTACTCCCCTTTGTTCATGGTACAGAAAAAGAACAGTACCTGGAGACCAGTAATAGACTTTTCTCATCTCAACTGATTATTCGGAAAGAAATTCAAAATGGAGTCACTATTGACAATCCAGCAGTCCGTCCATCCAGGAGATTGGTTAGTGTCAATGGACCTGAAAGATGCATATTTCCACGTTCCAGTGGCAGGCAGACTATCAAATGTATCTCCGCTTTGCGGTAGGCATTCAACACTTACAGTTCACCTGCCTACCATTTGGTCTCACAACGTCACCTCAGGTGTTCTCCAAAGTTCTGTTAGCCATAGTGGCTCTCCTCCGAGTGAAAGGAGTTTGTCTTCTTCACTAGGCGATCTCTTACTTCTACCTCAGGACAGAAGTTAACTCCTGGAACACAGGGACATAGTAATTGCCACTCTCCAAGAATTTTTATGGCTATTGATTTTGGAAAAGAGTCATCTTGTTCCAACACAATCTCTGGTGTTTCTAGGTGCCCTCTTCAACACAGTAGAAGGCACCATTTCATTGCCCGAATAGAAGATTACTATAGTCCGGGACAGGATCCGCGAAACACCTATCTGCTCTTCAATGTTTGAAGGTAATTGGCACCATGGCAGCCACCATTCCGATGCTGAAATGGGCTCAATGGCATACTTGCCCATTCCAAAAAGGGTTTCTCCAGCAATGGGACTCTCCCAGCAAGAGTCAATGCATCATGCTCACTCAACCCATGAGAGAATCTCTTCTGTGGTGGCTTCAGGGGAAGAATCTCTGCAACTGTCATTCAATCCATCCCATCACTTGGGTTACAATAACCTCAGATGCCAGCAATCAGGGCTGGGAGGCTCATTGCCTGACAGAAATAGCCTAGGGCAAGTGGAGCATACCTTCTCAAGGAACTGTATCCAACATACTGGAACTGCGAGCTGCCTTTCAGGCTCTCAAGTCCTTCTGCCATCTATTGACAGACTCCTCTGTGATGCTCAGGCTGGACAAAATTTATGAGCGTATCTGGTCAAAATTTACAGATCGCATGTCTTCCAGAGCAAAACCTTGCAGTTCCTCAGAGGTCCAAGACATACTCAGTTTTTTTTTATAAACAGGTTTGGACTTACCTGTAGCAGTCAGTTCACTCTGAGTGCAAATCTCAGTCATCTCTGCATTTACTGGAATCCCTTGGGCCAATCAGCCTTTGGTTCGCCAGTTCTTCAAGGGCGCCATCCGGCTTAGACCCCAGAGAAAACCGAAGTTCCCTAAATGGGATCTGCCTCTTGTTCTGGACTATCTTACCACGATCAACTCTGATCCGGATAAACCACTATCAGCTAAGGATCTTACTCTCAAGACCGTCTTTTTAGTAGCGGTCACTTCAGCTAAAGAGTCTCTGACATCAGAAATCTGGGTTCAAAAGAACCATTCTTGACCTTCTTTCCAGATAGAGCAGTATTAATCCCTAGGCTGGGCTCAAATCCTAAAGTTACATCAATTTTTTATGAAAATCAGGAAATTGTACTGCCCACTTTTGGGACATCTGAAGATCAAAGTATTCATCCCCTTGATGTGGGGGCACACATCAAGTCAATATCTGGAAATGACAGAATCTTTCAGACAAACAGATACGGGCTTCAATCAGATCCGTTGCAGCTTGGATAGTTCAGACCATCCAGAGGGCATACAAAGCCAAGGACTTGGCTCCTCCAGAGGTAGTGTCTACGCACTGAACCCGGAGCATTTTTGACTTCTTGGGCAGCCTCACGTCATGTCGCACCTGAAGTTATATGCAGAGCGACTTCTTGGTCATCTATTAATATGTTTGGTTTTCCCACTATTGTGTTGAACCGGCTGCTTTATCTTCATTGAATTTTATTTTACAAGTGCTGTCAGTTGACAGTGTTAAATTAATTTATTTTCTTGCCTTAGCATTTTGCCCACCCGGGTGTGTTTGGCGAGTTATTTCCCACACGTATGCTGCCATGGAGCCAGTCAGGAAAAAGGAAAATTGATTACCAAATACTTACCGTAATTTTCCTTTCCTGATAGGCTCCATGGCAGCAGGAGTCCCTCCCAATGCTTGGAGTCGGCTAGTTACGGAACACGGCTGAGAGCCCACAGCTGAAATTTATAGGGAGGGGTCCTATTGGGTAGTTATGGATGCGGAGCCTACCCACACGTATGCTGCCATGGAGCCTATCAGGAAAGGAAAATTACTGTAAGTATTTGGTAATCAATTTTCCTTTTTTCTTCAAGACAAAGTACTCAGGAAAACATGTCAGTTTCTCGGATCAGGAAAGTGATTAGAGTGATAGAGTGAAAGTGATAGACAATAATACAATAGCTACCTCGGCATCAGAATCACCTCCGGACAGAACGTTCACTTATTTAAGCTGAGTGGATGGTGGTCGTACCTCTTGAAACCCTTGTGGGTCCAATATAAAGGCAAAAAAAAATCTGCCACAAGAAGTCATGGAGAGGAGGAAAGAGAAACAAAAACTCAAAGAAACACTCCATATACGCTGTGTGGCAAGAAACAATAAATAATGTAATGAACATTTCTCATAGGGGTCTTAGTGTAAAAGAGGAGAAATTACTCTCCAAAGGACTCAATTTTTGTGCCACTAGACATTTTGATCCATTTATGACGTTACTTGGCGTTAATACATTTTCCCGCAGCCTCACTCTGAAAAAGCACTATTTTGATTCTTCAGCAGCAACAGGTGGGTCTCCCCCTGACGACTTAAACACAGGTGAGTCACCTCCATCTCCCGCTTTTTTTTAAAGAAATCTGTGCTTTACAGGATTTAACAGAACTGGCTAGTGAGTCTGATCCATGTCCCGTTGACCCCACTGATGTTCACAATACTGTCTCATTCAAACTCAGATCTGATTATCCAGTGGGATCGAGGGGCAGGGATCTAGACTTATTCCAGAAAATGGTGGAGAGGGATCTCACCCACATTGCTCATAGTTGTCGCCAGGTACCTTTTAAACATAACAATCTATCAGTTATGAAGAGACAAGCTCTCAAAAATCTAGAGTCTGATGACAATATAGTGATTAGGAATGCTGACAAAGGTGGGACTGTGGTTATTCTAAATTCTGATATGTATAAAAATTAGTCATTGCGTCAATTGTCTAATAATGATACTTTTTGAAAACTTAGAGCAGATGCCACCACCCCTTTTAAAAAAAGTTTTGCTTTCCCTTTGGACACAGCCACACATGTTGGCATCTTTTCTGAAAAAGAAAAGGAAATGTTCATTCCTGAGTGTCCCATCATGACTGTATTCCACCACCTGCCCAAGGTTCACAAGGGGTTAAATCCCCTTGGTGGGAGACCCATAGCTGCAGGGATTGGTTCCCTCAATGAATGCCTTGGCGAGTGGTTGGATGGCCAATTGCAGCCCTTGGTCATTGATCTTCCGGGCTACTTAAAAAGACACCAAACAGCTTCTTATTGAATTAAATAATTTCTAATGAAAAGAAAACTATAGATGGATCAACTGTGAAGTCTCTAGCTTGTGTTCCAGTATTCCACATCATTTAGTCATACAAGTCATACAATGTTCCTTCAAGAATCAGGGAGATTCTCATTGATTCTTCAGGACTTAATTTTACAGTCCTTGGAATATCTGTTAGCGCACAATTTTTTCATGTTTGATGGGGACTATTGTCTCCAGAGATGCGGGGCCTCCATGGGAGCAACATTTTCGCCCTCCCTGGCCAACCTATTCATGGGTTGGTGGGAGAGGTCCTGCATCTATGGACATGATAGCCCCCGCCGTCTTGATACAGTATTTTACCGTCATTACATAGACGACCTCCTGTTCTTCACTAGTGTTGCTCACGAATATTCGCATTGCGAATATTCGCTACGAATATTGCATATTCGAGTATTCGCGAATAACTCGAATATTGCGGCGAATATTCGCTATGGCGAATATTCGTATTTTTTCAAATTTATTTGTAAAACAGATCACATCCTAGTGATCTCCATCGACGTCTAAAAGCATTGCTGGTATGATTAGAGAGAGACCCTGGGCCGAGTAGCTGATGCGATTCTTTTATGTTGCCGAAAATTCGCATTGCGAATTTTCGGCAACATAAAAGAATCGCATCAGCTACTCGGCCCTTCTTTTGCATCAGAGCCAATCAGAATAACTCGAATATTCGGCAAACGGAATATTGCGTGATTATCTTCTCCGCCCTTCTTTTGCATCAGAGCCAATCAGAATAACTTGAATATTCGGCAAAAGGAATATCGCGCGATATTCCTTTTGGCGAATATTCGAGTTATTCTGATTGGCTCTGATGCAAAAGAAGGGCGGAGAAGATAATCGCGCAATATTCCTTTTGCCAAATATTCGAGTTATTCTGATTGGCTCTGATGCGCCCTTCTTTTGCATCAGAGCCAATCAGAATAACTCGAATATTCGGCAAACGGAATATTGCGCGATTATCTTCTCCACCCTTCTTTTGCATCAGAGCCAATCAGAATAACTCGAATATTCGGCAAAAGGAATATTGCGCGATATTCCTTTTGCCGAATATTCGAGTTATTCTAATTGGCTCTGATGCAAAAGAAGGGCGGAGAAGATAATCGCGCAATAGGAATATTGCGCGATTATCTTCTCCGCCCTTCTTTTGCCCCCTTATTCTTCTTTCTTTTAAGTAGAGTTAGTGTAGAGTTAGGGCCAGATTCACGAACACTTGCGCTGGAGTATTTGGATATGCGCCGCGTAACTGTGCTGATGCGCCGACGTTTCTATGTGCCCGTACCCACCAAACTAGATGCGCCCAATAACGGCTCATTTGCGACCGGCGGAACGTTCCGACGCCAGAGTATCGTCAGCGTTTATTTTCGCTGGGCGCATCAGTCGCGCCCATTGATTTCCCCTGCAAATATGCAAATGAGGGATTTTTCACAATTCACGAACGGATTAGCACCATACGCTGGCTACATGCGCCGCGCGTATCTGGTCCGTCCGGCGCAAAGTTATTTCTACAAAAGGCTGCTTTATCTTTACTCCAGACGGTCACAGGTCAGCAGGAGAGCAGCTACAGCAGCGTTACCGACGATAGGAGCTAGCTGAGCACCCCCACTTGCAAGGACAACACCTCTGTGTGCCAACATGCCAGGGGCACTCGTGGTCCTAGAACTACTGATGGGTCCCCCTGGAACCAAGAAGGCGGGCACGTGAGAGGATATACCGCACACGTATGAACCTCTTTGGCATGGGGGATGAGGAGGTGTATCGCCTATTCAGATTCAGCCCAGATGCAATACTTGAACTAACCACAACCCTGCAGGATGACATCACCAGCCAAACACACCGATCACAAGCAGTGCAGCCACTGGTGAAGGTCCTGGCAACACTCCATTTTCCTTGCAAGTGGATCATTCCAGCGTACAAGTGGAGTGGTGGCTGGGATGTCACAGTCCTCCATAAGCAGATGTGTGCACCAGGTTGTCCCTGCAATCCTCAGACGCATGTCCAACCAGTTCATCAGACCCACCACTGAGGACCTGCGGCAGAAGGCAATGACAGATTTCTACAACATTGCCAGATTCCCACGCACTGTGGGGGCCATTGATTGCACACATGTGGCCCTACAGCCCCCCAGTGCCACAGAGCACATATACCGCAATCGGAAGCATTGGCATTCCATCAACGTACAGGTGATAGCCGATGCCCAACGCCTCATATGGCACGTCCGTGCCAAACACCCCGGGTCCAGCCATGACAGTTTCATATACCGTCAGAGCCCCATCCCAGCAGAATTTAACCAGAATATGTATGGGGACAGCTGGCTGGTTGGTGAGTGACAAGGGGAGTCAGGCATGACTATCCCCTCCCGTGATGCACAACAGAAATCGCACATGCATGACTAACATTCTCCTGTCTTTTACCTTACAGGTGACTCTGCATATGCATTGGGACCCCATCTAATGACTCCTTTCCAGGAACCCATACTCAAACCGAGAAGGAGTGGGGGGGGGGGGCAGGGGGGGGGGGGGGGGGGGGGGGGGGGGGGGGGGGGGGGGGGGGGGGGGGGGGGGGGGGGGGGGGGGGGGGGGGGGGGGGGGGGGGGGGGGGGGGGGGGGGGGGGGGGGGGGGGGGGGGGGGGGGGGGGGGGGGGGGGGGGGGGGGGGGGGGGGGGGGGGGGGGGGGGGGGGGGGGGGGGGGGGGGGGGGGGGGGGGGGGGGGGGGGGGGGGGGGGGGGGGGGGGGGGGGGGGGGGGGGGGGGGGGGGGGGGGGGGGGGGGGGGGGGGGGGGGGGGGGGGGGGTGGGGGGGGGGGGGGGGGGGGGGGGGGGGGGGGGGGGGGGGGGGGGGGGGGGGGGGGGGGGGGGGGGGGGGGGGGGGGGGGGGGGGGGGGGGGGGGGGGGGGGGGGGGGGGGGGGGGGGGGGGGGGGGGGGGGGGGGGGGGGGGGGGGGGGGGGGGGGGGGGGGGGGGGGGGGGGGGGGGGGGGGGGGGGGGGGGGGGGGGGGGGGGGGGGGGGGGGGGGGGGGGGGGGGGGGGGGGGGGGGGGGGGGGGGGGGGGGGGGGGGGGGGGGGGGGGGGGGGGGGGGGGGGGGGGGGGGGGGGGGGGGGGGGGGGGGGGGGGGGGGGGGGGGGGGGGGGGGGGGGGGGGGGGGGGGGGGGGGGGGGGGGGGGGGGGGGGGGGGGGGGGGGGGGGGGGGGGGGGGGGGGGGGGGGGGGGGGGGGGGGGGGGGGGGGGGGGGGGGGGGGGGGGGGGGGGGGGGGGGGGGGGGGGGGGGGGGGGGGGGGGGGGGGGGGGGGGGGGGGGGGGGGGGGGGGGGGGGGGGGGGGGGGGGGGGGGGGGGGGGGGGGGGGGGGGGGGGGGGGGGGGGGGGGGGGGGGGGGGGGGGGGGGGGGGGGGGGGGGGGGGGGGGGGGGGGGGTGGGGGGGGGGGGGGGGGGGGGGGGGGGGGGGGGGGGGGGGGGGGGGGGGGGGGGGGGGGGGGGGGGGGGGGGGGGGGGGGGGGGGGGGGGGGGGGGGGGGGGGGGGGGGGGGGGGGGGGGGGGGGGGGGGGGGGGGGGGGGGGGGGGGGGGGGGGGGGGGGGGGGGGGGGGGGGGGGGGGGGGGGGGGGGGGGGGGGGGGGGGGGGGGGGGGGGGGGGGGGGGGGGGGGGGGGGGGGGGGGGGGGGGGGGGGGGGGGGGGGGGGGGGGGGGGGGGGGGGGGGGGGGGGGGGGGGGGGGTGGGGGGGGGGGGGGGGGGGGGGGGGGGGGGGGGGGGGGGGGGGGGGGGGGGGGGGGGGGGGGGGGGGGGGGGGGGGGGGGGGGGGGGGGGGGGGGGGGGGTGGGGGGGGGTGGGGGGGGGGGGGGGGGGGGGGGGGGGGGGGGGGGGGGGGGGGGGGGGGGGGGGGGGAGGGGGGGGGGGGGGGGGGGGGGGGGGGGGGGGGGGGGGACAATGGGGGCACACATCAAAAACCGTGCAGGGTGCAACATTTGGGCTCCTGAAGTCCGTTCGTGCTGGATAAGTCTGGGGGGGCCCTATGTATTCCCCTACCTTTGTGTGTCAGACATCGTGCATGTTGCATACTACATAACTTTGCTATGAAAAAAGGCCTGCATATTGACATACGTGATGACCTGACCCCCGACCCACACAGTCCCCACCTGCCAGAGGACACCCAGTCTGCTGATGGAAGAGCAGTCAGGAGGGTCCTCGCCGAAGGCATCTTTGGACACTAAACCAAAACATTAATCACACAGACAGTGCACGCATGTACACCACTGATGTCCCTAGATCACACACACCACATGCACATCGCATTGGATTAGCCCAAGTCCAGCATGTAGGAGTTGGGAGCAGTAACGCCAGCGTCAAGGCCCCAATGATGTCACTGTCCATTCACACACCTTTCACACATCCTTCATTCAGCCGTGGGGTTCACTTCACCACCACGGCCGAGGGTGACACCCCTTACTTTCAGGAGTGCCACCCTCTCACATTCACACACCATTCACACTGTCCCCTGCACTCCTGACCGTGTGCAGTACAAAAATAAATTAGAAATATCATATCCTGATCATTAAACGAAAAAAAATCTCATAACCTGAGAAAAATAATAAATAAACTCATGACCTGAGTATGTGAAAAACAATAATATAAAACAAGAAAAAAAACAAGGCCTCATCGGGGATGCCGGGGGCTTCTTCTGGGGGCCCCTCTCTGGCTCCGCAGCTGCCTGGATGGAGTGGGTGGGGGGTGGGGGGGCATCTGGAGGTGGCTGATCCCCAGATGGGCCACTCCTGGCAGGTGTGGCCTGCGTGCCCTCCAAGGCCCTGGCTATCCGTCCAAGGTAATTGTTCGTCTGGGCCTGCATCCGGAGCTGACGGGTCACCTGGTAATGCTGGGCCCGCCGACTCAGCCTCCCCTGCTCCCGGATGGCAGCACTGTTCCCATGGATGGCAGCAGTGTTGGCCTGGACGGCTGCAGTAAGGTGCTGGATATCCCCCTGCACCTCCCCCAAAGTGGTGACCACTGCAGCGCAATTAGAGCTGACATCCTGCACTGCGTTGCTGAGGTTGGCAACGGAGCCCAGGCTGTCAGCCACTTTCTCCAAGTGCACCGCTATGGCCCCCATCTGTTCCGTCTGCCTGGCGTGATCCCTCGCCAACTGGTCCTGGACACCATCAGACACCCCCCTGGTCTTCTGGGTCGCCTTCCTGGGGCCAGAAGATGGATGTCCTCGGTGGAAGGTGTCGCCCTTGAGGGGCTTCCAAGGATGGGGGAGGGGACGACAGACGGGCCAGGAGAAGGGGAGGAGACAGACAAAACCAAAGAAAAGTCATGCTCTGCCACAGCAGGATCCTCCACAACCACCTCGGCAGGTGTGGTGTGGCCACTCTCCTCCTCCACAACCTCTTCACCACCCAGTGGCTCGGGCACATGATGGCGTGGGGGGGAGGGGTGTGGAATGCAGGCTGACAGATGATGGCCCAGCTCCGTCATCTGTGGATGACACAAAAAGCAGACACATGTGGTGGTCCGACACACTTGGCACATGTCCCCCCCCCCCCCAAATGCAAAACAACAAATAGGGGATTATAAAACACTTACCTGTCCTTGTGCCTTCCTCCACGGAGTCATAGCCTGCGACCCCCTCCACCTGCTCCCTCTCCAGGCAGCGAGCAACCACCTCCTCCTCTGCGGTCAGGGTGACAGGACATGGGGGACCACCACCTGTGCCCCTCTCATACCCTCCTGATGGAGGCCACCTTGTCCCTCACCTTGCGCCGCAGGTCATTTATTTTCTTTTGTATGTCCCCAGCAGTCCGGGTGGAGTAGCCCAGGACATTGACCCTGGCAGCAATCGACTCCAGGATGCCCTGCTTCCTCTCCCGCTGGTCTTCCGGCTTTTTTGCCATGGAGAAATTCATTATCCGTCTCCATGAGGATGCCGAGATAATTCACATGAGACCATCCTGGAATTAAAGTTGAGGTTCCTCCTCTCTCTGGGGGTAGCGGGAGCACGCCCATTACAGTGCAAAAGTAATCTTCCTGGGGTGGGGGGAAACGGAAACTACTTTTGCGCCGGAATGGGTTCCGCCAGCGCTTTTAAGCGCCCAGCGGAACGCATTGCGCTGACGTTTCCCAGGAAGTGGTGCCGACGGAAGTTGTGAGCATGCGCACAAGGGGGCGAGTGGAGCCGCACTCACTGCGCATGCTCCGTGGATGATGCGCTGAACGTAAGCCTCTGCGCTGGGCTCCGCCCATCATTTACATATGATCACACCCACTTCCACTTGCGTCGGGTTACGCCAGCGCATTATCGTTACTCTGGCGCAAGTTTACGCGCAACTGCTATGTGAATTACAGGACTTGCGCTGAAAGGGTCTTCAGAGTAACGTAAATGAGAAGCGTTACTCCAGAGGAAAGATACTCTCATCTACCTGAATCTGGCCCTTAGTGTTTAGTGCATATTAGTTTAGTAATACAGGAAATGATCTCCGTTTATGAGAATTTTGCAATCATTTTCGCATTATTTTCGCAAATTTTTTTTGGATAAAATATCACGAATATTCGATATTAGCGAATATTCGCGAATATTCTTCTATATATTTGTGCAATATCGCGAAATCGAATATGGCGTATTCCGCTCAACACTATTCTTCACCTCTGACGAGGGGGCCAACCTTGACAGCTAGCTAGCATGCCTTAATGACAACTCCCTTAACCTAAGGTTTACTGGTGACCTCCGTGTGACTACCATTGATTTTCTGGATGGTGTTGGACATACGGTGGTCACCAGCTTGCACAGAAAATCTACCTCAGGCAATGTCCTCCTGACAGCTAAATCAGCACATCCAGGGCATACCATCAAGAGAATATGGACAATTTCTCAGACTCAAACATATCTGCAGTACACCAGACAACTACAAAAAAGAATCCCAGGAGATGGAATTAAGGTTCAAAGACAGGGGTTATCCCAGCAAAACTATTGATAGATCCCTCTCAGCTACCGGCATTATTTCTACAGACAGTTGGTTGGAGAATACTAATAAGGAAATTAACACCAATGGCATTTGCAGGACTTTCGGGAATATACCTGTCTTTTCCACCCCGTACAGTTCTGAATTTACAAAAATTAAAAATACTGTTAATAAGTACCTTCCCATCTTGCTTAATGACCCAATTTAGAGTGAGATACTATCTGAAGCAGGGATCCTCAAACTACGGCCCTCCAGCTGTTGCGGAACTACACATCCCATGAGGCATTGTAAAACTCTGACATTCACAGACATGACTAGGCATGATGGGAATTGTAGTTTCTGAACAACTGGAGGGCCGTAGTTTGAAGACCCATGATCTAAAGGCATCAAGTCGGTATCTCGCAGGGCACCCACACTGGGGAACTCGCTTTCACCTAGCCTCTTCTTGAGCACTCCAGTTATCAACAATTGGTTGAAGTTCAAGGATACTTTTAACCACTTAACCCCCGGACCATATTGCTGGTCAAAGACCAGGCCACTTTTTGCTATTCGGCACTGTGTCGCTTTAACTGACAATTGCACAGTCGTGCGACGTGGCTACCAAACAATATTTGCGTCCTTTTTTTTCCCACAAATAGAGCTTTCTTTCGGTGGTATTTGATTATCTCTGTGGTTTTTAGTTTTTGCGCTATAAATACCAATAGAGCGACAATTTTGAAAAAAAATTATATTTTTTACTTTTTGCTATAATAAATATCCCCCAAAAAAATATATAAAAAAATATTTTTTTTCCCCCAGTTTAGGCCGATACGTATTCGTCTACATATTTTTCGTAAAAAAAATCGCAATAAGCGTTTATTGATTGGTTTGCGCAAAAGTTATAGCGTTTACAAAATAGGGGATAGTTTTATGGCATTTGTATTAATATTTTTTCTTTACTAGTAATGGCGGCGATCAGCGATTATTATCGGTACTGCGACATTATGGCAGACACTTCGGACACTTTTTACACATTTTTGGGACCATTGGCATTTTTATAGCTAGCAGTGCTTTAAAAATGCATTTGAATACTATAAAAATGCCACTGGCAGGGAAGGGGTTAACACTAGGGGGCGAGGAAGGGGTTAAGTATGTTCCCTGGGTGTGTTCTAACTGGACTGACTTGGGGAAATGACTGATCACTGTTTATACATTGTATGAACAGACAATCAGGCATTTCTCCCCCTGACAGGACCGGGAGCTGTGTGTTTACACACACAGCTCCCGGTTCTCGCTCTGTAACGAGCGATCGCGGGTGCCTGGCGGGCGCGATCATGAGATGACGTATAGCTACATGATCTCGCCCAGCAGAGCCTGCTGCCGTATAACTGCGGTGGCTGGTCGGCAAGCAGTTAAGTGCGGTGTCAAGAGCTGTGACTATTGCCATTTTATTAAAAAGGGTAAATGTGTCAAGTCCTGCTCCAATAATAAAAGCTTTGAAATATCACAGTTTATCAATTATAACACCAAATATTTGGTTTATGTCATTAAATGTGAAGAATGCCACGTACAATATGTAGGTCAAACCATCCGTAGACTTAGGGACCGTATACATGATTATTTGAATGACATTGAAACTAACAAAAATACCACTGTCGCTAAACACTGGAATTTTGTACATTAACCACTTAAAGCCCGCCGCACGCCTTTTTACGTCTACAAAAGGCCTCGGACAGGCAGATGGACGTAAATTTACGTCCCTGCCTATTAGCGGGTCGGGGGTCCGATCGGGACCCCCTCCGCTGCGTGCGCTGGACGGCTTACCTCCGGGAGCGATCCAATTCGAGGGGGATCAGTTTGTTTCTGTCCGCCCCCTCGTGATCGCTCCCAGCCAATCCTGTGCGCCGCCGCCGTGTCACTTCCTCTGCCTGTAAAATGTAAACATAGGCAGAGCAAGTGATGCAGCACTCATCTCGGCGGTATTTTCAAACCGCCGAGATGAGAGAAGAGGCACAGTAAGTCTGCACAAACACTACACTGACACCAGTACACGCAGGCACATTTAACCCCTTGCGACCACCCCCCCACCCCCTGTCACACTGTCACTGAATGGAGTGATCATATATGTATGATCACTGCATTTAGTGTCAGTGTGACAGGCAGTGTGACAGGCAGTTAGTGTTAGGTTCAGGGTAGCCCCCGTACCCCCCCTAATAAAGTTTTAACCCCTTGATCACCGCCCTAGTTAACCCTTTCACTCCCTATTGCCAGTGTCACTAAGCGATCATTTTTCTGATCGCTGTATTAGTGTCACTGTTGTTGCTAGGTAGCTAATTTTTTTTTTATTGCAATTTTTTTTTTTTACTAAAGACATGTGGCTGAATACATTTTGGCCTAAATGTTTAACTAAAATTTAGTTTATTCAATTTTTCTTATAACAAAAAGTAAAAAATATTGTTTTTTTTTTTCAAAAATGTCGCTCTATTTTTGTTTATAGCGCAAAAAATAAAAATCGCAGAGGCAATCAAATACCATCAAAAGAAAGCTCTATTTGTGGGAAGAAAAGGACGCAATTTTTTTGGGAGCCACGTCGCACGACCGCGCAATTGTCTGTTAAAGCGACGCAGTGCCGAATTGTAAAAACGCCTCTGGACATTTAGCAGCATATTGGTCCGGGGCTTAAGTGGTTTGATCCAAGGCATAGAAAATATCAAGGTCCCCATTAGAGGAGGTAATAGGTTTAGGATGTTGTGTAAACGTGAGTTTTTTTGGATTTTTTCTTTACATACCAGAATACCGTTGGGACTCAATTTTGAATGGGACGTATCCCATTACTATGATTAGAGCAAGGATACAATCTGATTGCTTAAGATTTGATCCTGATCAGTTTGCTCCTCTATTTTATAATATTCATCTAATCGCATGATTCAAATCTGGTCATTCTATTTCATTACATTTCATTCTTCCCTTTTTTAATTATAAAGGAATTTTTTTATTATACACTTTTTATTATATATTTTTTATAGTAAATTTTTTATAATTAACTTTTTATTCCTTCTGCGGTCATTGGTATCAACCTGAATCCCTGCAAACTCTGTTTTATTGATTAATGCGGTTGGCTGGGGTACAGTCATTGATCGGTCTCCATTGTAGTTTCGTCCGGTCCCAGGGATGTTTGTGTCATCTGGGTTTGCTCTCGGTTGAAAGTGATTACAATTGACACAATCAATGAAATGGCTGTGTATCCAATTTCTCTAATAATCTGTCTATATTCTTTACATAACTCTTTCTACAGGATTCTAGGAAACATTGCTGTATACAACAAATTATAGTGATCGGCTGGGTTCACACATTCTGTGGCCGTGGCTCACATCAGGGGGTCAGATGTGTCCCTGTTCACCGATTCAGGTGATAATCAGGTCCAAATTTTTGCCTGAATTTGGAATCTGAACCAAAGACGCACAGGATTCTTTCCAAATGCGGACCGTGACCACCCCAGAGCTATGTGAACCGACTCTATTGAGAGCCAGGCACTTTCCTGTCATGCAAATTGGATGTGGGAAAACCATCATCAACCATGTGTGAACCCAGCCTAAATCAAACCACGGCCATGGTCTTCTCTTCTCTTGTCGTTTCTTTACACAAAGCTGGCCAAACTCTTAGGACAGCAGGTGCCAGTGCACATTTTTACCCTTATGATGTATATGGACTTTATGAACTTGTTTGACCACTTTCTTACCCCAAGTGCTGTTTATAAGCATGTGCATGCTTGCTGGGCATTGACCCTCTGTGTGCCAGATGACTTCTAATTCATTTTAAGTTTGTTGTTCTAACATATTGCCATGACTGAAGGTATATAAAAAACTTTAGGCATGGCATTTCTTCATATATCCAAAGAGCCCATGTTTGCTGTAGTGGATCCACATTTTTAACAATGCTTATGCTGTAAATCCTTAAAGCGATTGTAAAGCTTTGTTTTGTTTTTTTGCTTTTTAAAAAAAAAATAACAAACATGTTATACTTACCTCCTCTGTGCAAGGGTTTTTCACAGAGTGGCCCGGATTCTCCTTTTCTGGGGTCCCCCAGAGGTGCTCTTGCATTCATTGGAACAGACAGTAGGACTCAGTCCTGCCCTGTATAAATGTGACTGGCAGGGAAGGGGTTAACCACTAGGGGGCGGGGAAGGGGTTAAATGTGTAACCTAGTGAGTGTTCTAACTGCAGAGGGAGGGGGTGACTGGGGGAGGTGACCGATCTGTGTCCCTATGTACAACGGGAGCCAATGCCTCCTGCTATCAATCTATCCAATGAGGACCCGGGACAGGCACCTAAGCTGCTGTGCTTGTCCCCTTTGCTGGAACAATTGTTCTCAGGTAAGAAAAAGGGGGGTCGGTGGTGGGGGTGTTGCACCACAAAAGATTTTTGCACCTAAATGCAAATAATGCATTAAAGCGGATCTCCACCCTAAAGTGAAGATCCGCTGATCGGAACCCTCCCCCCCTCCGGCGTCACATTTGACACCTTTCAGGGGGGAGGGGGGTGCAGATACCTGTCTAAAGACAGGTATCTGCACCCACTTCCGGCCCGCAGTCTCGGGCAAAAGACGGGCTTTTCCCGTTGTGTGCTGGGAACTCTCGGCTCCCAGCACACAGCGGGAGCCAATCCCTGGGCGCAGTGTGACTCGCGCATGCGCCGTAGGGAACCGGGCAGTGAAGCCGCAGCGCTTCACTTCCTGGTTCCCTCACCGTGGATGGAGGGGGGAGCAGCAGGGTGACGAGCGATCGCTCGTCCTCTGCTACGGACGCCGCTGGACTCCAGGACAGGTAAGTGTCCTAATATTAAAAGTCAGCGGCTGCAGTATTTGTTGCTGCTGGCTTTTAATATTTTTTTGGTGTGAACCATCCGCTTTAAGGTGAAAAAACTTGAGGGTTTACAATCCCTTTTACTATTTTATTAAACCTATTCTCTTTCACAGAGGTGTCAAGGTGGTTCATGAAATGTGTGCCAAAGTGACTTTGTCAGGGACCAGTGTGACCAGAAATGTGTCAACTGCGATAGAGTGAACCAAACGCATGTAAAGTATAAATGATTTATTAAAAGGATAAGTAATAAACACAAGTAAAGATACCTCTAACATGGCAAACAATAAAATAAACCAGCAACTAACAACGGTGACACACAAATAAAAACTAGCCAAACCAAACATATATACAGGTGTAAGATACAATCATAATCATAAACAAGCCAGGGTCATACATGGGAGTTCAAGCAGATAGGATTGGGAACAAGACAGGACAGGAGACAGGGAGAGCAGGCAGAAAGTATCAGGCTGCAGGGCAGGGCTCCAGGAACTGATATAGGGTTTGGGATCACAGGATACAGGATTCCAGATACAAGGTTAAGGCTACAGGAACACAGGCTAGCAAACACAGGTCAGGGCACGAGGAAACAATACCAAGACAATGTGTGCAAGCATCTGCTGGTATGTATGTATATAAACTTCCTGCAATCAGTCTCAGGTGATGCCTGATTGCAGGAGATGATGTCAGCTCCAAACTGCCAGGAGACACCCGCTGGTGGACACCGAAACTGCAGCCCATAGATCTGGGAGCGACAGTGCCACATGCAGGTGAAACCTTGCCTGACAGACATGTACCTGGAACAAATATGAAAAGGGGGCACTGAAGAACTTAAAGATCAAATTATACATATTCCTAATTTATAACTTAATTAGTCACTGAAGGAACAAAGTAATAGAGAAGGCGATATAAGCTTACCTAGCGTCAACTTGCACCAGCAGAGCACCACTGGAGCTTTTCTAAATCATATGCAAATACCAGTTTTTCATTTTGGAATGTCCCCACTTTTCACCTTACAAGACTTGGGCCTGGCAAATGGTTTATCAGGTGCCCAAAACTGCCATGTGTAGGGCAAACAAGAGAGTGAATATTCTACCCAAACCCAAAAGGTTAACGGTGAGACGTGTATTGTAGTTGAGGAACCTTATGATGCCTCCTATGTAACGTTATCATTTGCTTATATTTTGTTTAGCCAGTACAATTTTATTCACCCCCTTCATAGTTAGGGCTACTTTGTAACATTATTCTGATCCCAGATTGCCTCCAACCTCTATTAATGTTGGTAATTTGTCCAATGCTTGCATAACATCTACATCATTCTATCTGTCCCAATACCCTCATTAAATAACTTATATAGTCCAGTATAAAACCATCTGTCTTGTTCATTTACCACTATGGTTTTAAGCTTTACTCTGATTAAAATGTTCTATGGAAATGTATTTTAGTTTCTCCTAATAGCTGGGGACTGGGTAGTTGTGAATATTGTTAACTGAATGCAGCTCTGCCTTTTTTGAAGTGTTTTATATTAGGGTTGTCCCGGTACCGATACCGAGTATTTGCGGGAGTACTTGTACTCCCGCAAATACCCCCGATACCGAAATAGAATACTTGGATCCGTCCAATCACGAGAGGGGGAGTGTCTATACATGGCAGCGCGGGCTTTACAAGTATACAAGCGAAAGCTTGTAATGCTCGCCGTTGTCATGCACCGGGATTAACGGCAGCAGCGGCGGCTTTGCGGCACATCAGGTATGGGGGACAGGACATGGCTACATATGTGGGGGGGACATGGCTACCTATGTGGGGACAGGACATGGCTACATATGTGGGGACAGGACATGGCTACATATGTGGGGGGGGGACATGGCTGCAATATGTGGGGGGGACATGTCTGCAATATGTGGGGGGGGACATGTCTGCAATATGTGGGGGGGACATGGCTGCAATATGTGGGGGGGACATGGCTGCAATATGTGGGGGGGACATGGCTGCAATATGTGGGGGGGACATACATGGCTGCAATATGTGGGGGGGACATGTCTGCAATATGTGGGGGACATGTCTGCAATATGTGGGGGACATGTCTGCAATATGTGGGGGACATGGCTACATATGTGGGGGGGGACATGGCTGCAATATGTGGGGGACATGGCTGCATTTGGGGACACATTAAAAAAAAGTATCGGTATTCGGTATCGGCGACTACTTGAAAAAAAGTATCGGTACTTGTACTCGTTCCTAAAAAAGTGGTATCGGGACAACCCTATTTTATATAAATGGTTTTAATAAGCTTTGTTAAAAGCAGCCTTGTTAAAAATATTCAGTATTTTAACTGAAATTATAGATATTTTTTAGGGCTGTTACTGATCAAAATATTTGTGTTCGATTAATCTTTTTTTTTTTTAATCGATTAATCGACTAATTTCGATTAATTATAACGCACATACAGATCCCCGATTCCCAATGCAGCTACCAACCACTGGAAAAATGGATAGCAGGATACAAAAAACACACAAAGGCAGCGCTCGATGGGAATAGCACTAAAACTTGTATAGTCTTCAAATAGGTAACCAAATAAAAATTGCACTGGAGATAAAATCGATGTTGCTACATAAACTGTAAAAATGGTGCGAGTAATACCAAACGGTAGCATTCAGTCATAAAAACATGTAGCTAAGTATGATACTGGTATAAAAATGTGTACAACAATACCACTGCTGAATCCAGATGAGGAGGGGTTAACATCAGTCCGTCGCCATGAAGGGAACTATCACAACTCCCAGTGGATGGCTGTAGAATCCCAGGGTGATAGAGGGAATTGATAGAGGGAAGTGTAACAGCCCTTGCGTGTGGCAGATAGTGAGGTCCCGCCGCATACAGATATGAAGGCACAGCAAAGGAGCCCTTCAGATGGACACGGCAAGCCCCGCCTGTGTCCATGACGTTACCGGATCTCCGATGGGAACTCCCTGAAGGCACAGAAGCCGGCGGAGAGGTGAGTACCAATCAAAAGAATTTTAATCGATCAAAGAGATTTTGATCGATCAAAAAAATTAAAGATTAATCGATTAATTAAAAGTTAATTTTCACAGCCCTAATATTGAAGTGGTCTGATGTGCGTACACACTATCAGTACAAAATCCCATCGGGTCAGAACGCGGTGATGTAGAACACAACGACGTGCTGAAAAAACGAAATGTAATGCTTCCAAGCATGCGGCGACTTGATTCTGAGCATGCGTGGGTTTTTGGTCCGATGCTTTTGTGTACTAACCATTGGTCCGACAGACAGGTGTCCAGATTTTAAAGAAAGTTTTAAAAACTTTGGTCCGATGGGCCGTACACACACGATCAATTTGGTCCGATGAAACTGGTCTTCAGGCAGGCCAGTTTCATCGGACCGGTCTGATCGTGTGTACGTGGCCTTATGATTTATTCTTTGAAGAGTTTGGACTGCATTGGGGTAAAAGCTGATAGAGACTGGTGATCGGCAGTTGCACTTATATTTATGCATGGAGTGTTACTGACCAGGGTGTAATTTATCAGAGTGGTAACAATACTACACCATATTTGTTTTTTTCATTTTCTGCAATATCTGCAGTTCCAGAGATAACAATCAAAAGGAGATGTTTCATCATTCTCTACACAAGTGGCATTATCAAAGCATGTTTGCTGCTCTTAATTGTGTAGCCACAAATTCTGGTAAGCCTTCAATCCTTATGGTGGTCAGACACCTTCTTTTGGACTTACTGAGTGGGAACATTGGACTTTTTTGTTTTAACGCAGAAGGAATTTTTATGCTTTTTATGTTTATGTGATTAGCGTTTATAATCATCACAGAGCTGCATATTTTATGTTTAGTGCTTTAACCACTTGTCCACCGCCCACCGTCAAATGACGGCGGGCGGAGGACTCCATTGTTCTGACAGCACGTCATATGACGTGCTGTCTCTTTAAAGCCGCTGGCGGGCGCGCGAGCGCCGCCGGCGGCGCGCGCGCATGCACCGCTCTGCTGGGATCCCGGTGCGAGTGCCCGGCGGCAACGATCGCCGCCGGGCACACGCGATTGCCCAGTAACTGAGCGGGGACGTGGAGCTCTGTGTGTAAACACAGAGCTCCACGTCCTGTCAGGGAGAGAGGAGACCGATGCTGTGTCCCTTGTACATAGGGACACAATCGGTCACCTCCCCCAGTCACCCCCCCTCCCCCTACAGTTAGAACACTCATAGGACACACATTTAACCCCTTCCCCGCCCCCTAGTGGTTAACCCCTTCACTGCCAGTCACATTTATACAGTAATCAATGCATATTTATACCATTGTTCACTGTATAAATGTAAATGGTCCCAAAAATGTCACAAAAGTGTCCGAAGTGTCCCCAATAACGTCGCAGTCCCAATAAAATAATTGCAGATCGCCGCCATTAATAGTAAAAAAAAAAAATAATAAAAATGCCATAAACTATCCCCTATTTTGTAAACACAATGGCCCAGATTCACAGAGCGATTACGCCTGCGCAACTGGTGTTGCGCGTGCGTAAGTCTAAATGTGCGCGTGCGTTTAGATGCGCGCGATTCAGAAAACGATTTACGCCAGAATTCTACTTTTTTTGGTCCGGCGTAATTTTGTTAGACAGACGCATCCGTCCGCGCAAAAATGCGCTAGACACACCATTGATTTGCTAGTCAAATATGCTAATGAGGGAGTTGCGGGGATCCACAAAAAAACGCAGTTGCTGCGCAGGCTACGCGATGTGCGCAACAGCAAAATGTCCTGTCTAAAGTTAGAGCACATAAAAGCTGGTCTAAATTTTGAAAAAACGTCTACATCTCACAGAAAGCAACACCGTTACTGAGGAGCAGACCACACACACGTGTTGCACTACAATTTGACTGCCAACATGCCAGGGGCATCGTCGCTCATAGCTGCACTAGTGAATTTAGATGACCAAAGAAGGATGAGGGCACGGAGGATGGCACGGGAGAGGGTATTACCGCACACGCATAGACCTCTTTGGCATGAGTGATTCTGAGGTGTATCGCATCTTCAGATTCCCCCCTCATGCCATCCTGGAATTAACCACAACCCTGCAGGAGGACATCACCAGCCCAACACAACGCTCACATCCAGTGCAGCCACTGGTCAAGGTACTGGCAACACTCCATTTCCTTGCCAGTGGCTCTTTTCAGCGTACAAGTGGAGTGGTGGCTGGATGTCACAATCCTCCATGAGCAGATGTGTGCACCAGGTTGTCCCAGCAATCCTCACACGCTTGGCCAACCTAATCATCAAACCCACCACTGAGGAGCTGCGACTGAAGGCAATGACAGATTTCTACAGAATTGCCAGATTCCCACGCACCATCGGGGCCATTGATTGCACACATGTGGCACTCCAGCCCCCCCATGACACAGAGCACATGTACCGCAATCGGAAGAATTGGCACTCCATCAACGTACAGGTGATAGTTGATGCCCAAGGACTCATATGGCACGTCCGTGCCAAACACCCCGGATCCACCCATGACAGCTACATCTACAATCAATGCCACATCCGAATGGAATTCTATCAGAACGTGTATGGGAACACCTGGCTGGTTGGTGAGTGACATGGGAGTCAGGCATGACTATCCCCTCCCGTGATGCACACCTCACAAGTGGCACATGCATGACTAACATTCTCCTGTCTTTTCCCTTCCAGGTGACTCTGCATATGCACTGGGACCCCATCTCATGACTCCTATCCGGAACCCCCAAACCCCAGGGGAGGAAAGATACAATCAAGCACACATCAAAACCCGTGCAGTGGTGGAGCGCACCTTTGGCCTCCTGAAGTCACATTTCCGATGCCTGGATAAGTCTGGGGGTACACTGTTGTATTCCCCAAACTTTGTGTGCCATATCATCGTTGCATGTTGCATGCTGCACAATCTCGCAGTGAGGAAGGGCCTGCAGGTTGAGCTACGTGATGACCTGACCCCCCAACCAGACAATCAACCCCTAACCGAGGATACCCCGTCTTCTGAGGGAAGAGCAGTCAGGAGACAGCTCATATTGGGCATCTTTGCACGTTAAACACACACATTAATCATGGCACAATGAGAATGCATGCATGCACACACACCACTGTGGTCCCTAGCACACACACCCCACATCCTCATCAAATTGGATTGGCACCAGTCCACCATGCACGACTGGTGAGCAGTAACGCCACGTCAAGGCTCCAATTATGTCACTGTACATTCATACACCATTCACACGGACCTGGGAATCACGTCTCCCTGGTCCTGGGGAACCCTTCTCCACCAAAATTGAGGATGACACCCCTTTTCCAGCAGGAATGTCACCCCCACATTCAAACACCATGCACAACCCAAAATTTAAAAAAAATGTCAGCAAAAAAAAAAATGCCAAAAATGTCAGCAAAAAAAAAAAAAAAATGCCAAAAATGTCAGACAAAAAAAAAAAAAATGCCAAAAATGTCAGCAACAAAAAAAAAAAATGCCAAAAATGTCAGCCAAAAAAAAAAAAAAAAAAGCCAAAAAAGTAAGCCAAAAAAAAAAAAAAGGGGAAAAAAAATTATTGCCCTCTGCGTGAGCCACGCCTGGGGCGCCCCCGGCCACGGCCCCGCCCCTCAGGGAGGCTCATGGGGGAGGGGCAAACCCGGGAAGGAGGAGCAGCCCCTGATATCTTCCCACCTGGCGGCCTGCCCTCCAAGGCCACGGCAATTCTGTCCAGGGAAGCACCAAGTGTTGCCGTGTTGGCCTGGATAGCCTGGGTAAGGGCCCTCACATCCTGCCCAACGCCTGCTTCTGTAGTCTGCAGTTCATTTAGGCAGGTTGTGAAAGCCCGGGAGTGGGAGTCCAGGTTACCCAGCGTATCCTTCATGGAGGACAGGCTCTCCTCCACCCGCCCAAAAGTCTGGCAGAGCTGTCCCAGATGGCGGGTCTGGAGGGCCTGGTCCCTTCGCAGACTGGCGGGCAGGAGATTGGGCGCCCCCCTGGTGCTCTGGGATGACATCCTGCCTCCAGCTGATGGTTGTGGGCGGGGAGAAGGGGAGGCCCTTGTGAGGGGAGCCATGTTGGGGGAGGAGGGGGGGGGGCTCCCCCTTAGGGAGGGCAGGCTTCTGCCAGCCAGAGGGGAAGAGTCCGCACAAACCACTCGTCCAGTGCCTGACTCCTCCTCCTCATGATCGTCCTCCTCATGATTATCCTCCTCCTCATGATCGTCCTCCTCCTCATGATCGTCCTCCTCCTCTTGAACCTCCTCCGCGGACTGTGGCCTTGTTGGGGGGCCTCATTAGGCTGCTGTCCTGGGGTTGGAGCGGTCAGGCCAGATGGCCCTGCACCCTCCTGCACATCTGTGGATGACACAAACCATTCACAGGTTGGAGGATCCACACACTTGGCACATATTCCCTTTCACCCCCTCCCCCACACATGCTACACACCTGATAGAAAAAAAAACCTTACCTGGCACCGCGGGGACCGGACTTGTGTCAAAGCCTGGCAGGCCCTCCACTTCATGCCGGTGAAAGGTCAGGGCCACCACATGCTCCGTCGCTGTAAGCCTAATACGGCATGGTGGGCCCCCTCCTGTGCCCCTGGCATGGGCATGCATTGCGGCCAGTTTTTTTTTTCACCTGACGCCGGAGATCATTTATTTTTTTGTCAATCCCAGACCGGGTCCGTGTCTCCCCCTCCCCCGATGAATTCACCTGCTCCGTGATCCTATCCAAAATCTCCCTCCTCCTGGCCGGGGTGGTGGTGGCACTCTGCGGGCCGTGGAGAAAACGCCCATACTCGCTAATGGCCCGGGCAAGAATTCTTTTTTCCCCCACAGTAAAATTCAGCTTTCTTTTTCTCTCTGTCATACTTCCAAACAAACTCACTACCAGTCACCAAAAATCAGTCACAAATACAAGCACAACCAATCAGGCAAGAACACACACAAAGAGAAAACGAACACCCAAAAATCACACTAGCACTCAGCAAGAAACAGTCACAAAAAAATAAAAAATAAAAAATAAAGCAAGAAAACAAACGCTCAGAAATATATCAATCAAACAAACAGTCTCTCAAACACTTATCAAAAACCACTTTCACAAATATACCAACAAGCACTTGATCACACAGAACACTAATCTGACAACTACAAGACACACTGCAACGAACAACAGGAACAAAAGCACTTGGTTAAATGGGAAGGGACACAAAGGGATGTACTTTTGCAATGTAAGTGCGTTTGTGTGTGTCTATTTATGCTGTCTGCGTAGTTCACAACGTTGCCCTAGTCCATTTCCAATTTCACTGATTGCGCCGCTCCCGAGTTGTGAGCATGCGCACAGCGGAGCTGACATGGTCTCCTTCACGCGCGCATGCGCGAGCCGGCCGGCCCTTCATTTGCATGGGGTCACGGCTCATTTCAATGTAACACGCCCACGTCCCTCCCAATTTGTATTCCTCCTCCTTACGCCTCAGGAAAAAACCTTACGCTTGCGCAATTTCCAGCGCAAAAGCTACGTGAATCGGGGGATTACGCGGCTAGATGGCGCAAGTCTAACGTAATGGCGGTGCGCTACGCCGGACCGATAATGCACCGATGTACGTGAATCTGGGCCTATAAATTTTGCGCAAACCAATCGATAAACGCTTATTGCATTTTTTTTTACCAAAAATATGTAGAAGAATACGTATCGGCCTAAACTGAGGGAAAAATGTTTTTTTTATATATTTTTGGGGATATTTATTATAGCAAAAAGTAAAACATATTGCATTTTTTTTCAAAATTGACGCTCTATTTTTGTTTATAGCGCAAAAAATAAAAACCACAGAGGTGATCAAATACCACCAAAAGAAAGCTCTATTTGTGGGAAAAAAAGGACACCAATTTTGTTTGAGAGCCACGTCGTACGACCGCGCAATTGTCAGTTAAAGCGACGCAGTGCCGGAAGCTTAAATTTCGTCTGGGCAGGAAGGGGGTGTAGGTGCACAGTAGGCAAGTGGTTAAGAGAGCATCCTATTAGCTGCAAAGAAACAGAATGGAGTCACAGTGGTTGATTACTAAAAGAGTTGTTACGTTTTTCAAAATGAAGCTGTTTCAACCTTATTCATTCAATCACATGTAAGCAAAATAGTTTTTTGTAATTTCACCTGAATGGGTGCTCATCGTGAATATAGCCTCATTATATTCACTATGCTAGTGTGGGTGAGCATCAAAATTATTAACCCCAAGGATCCAGACCTGTAAACACCACTCTGAGCTTGGGTGCAGCAAATAATTAAACATGACTGATCAACAAGTGAATTCTGCTTTTTTTTGTAGAGTTTTTTAATGCACTGACTTTTCCAACATATCCAACTGTTCTTATTAGTGAATTGCTGCATGTTCACATGATCATTATAAATTTACAGATTCTTTGGGTTAGGTTGAGATTCCAGAAATACAGGTCAATCAGTCTTCTAAAACAGTTTAGTCTTTATTGAAGAATAGCTAAAAATATAAGCTGACAGAACAGCATGCTTTCCTGGGCACTGATAAGCTGCACTGATATGTGGCACTGATAGGCTGCATTGATGGTCACCGACAGGCTGTATTAATGGGTACTGATGAGGATGCACTTGATGGGCACTGTTTAAGCTGTTGTTAATATTTATTTTTGTAACTTAATTCTGCATACATCATTTAACAGTCTCAATTTATGAGATAATTTATATGAGGGGGGGGGGGGGGGATTAGGGGCGGACAGAGTAGGGCTT
Source organism: Rana kukunoris (assembly GCA_029574335.1). Classification (NCBI taxonomy): domain Eukaryota; kingdom Metazoa; phylum Chordata; class Amphibia; order Anura; family Ranidae; genus Rana; species Rana kukunoris. The sequence continues at coordinate 191,819 of JAJQKJ010000578.1, read as the reverse complement.
GAGTGGGGCAATTGGAGGCTAGTAACTATCAAGGCCTGGCTAGAAGCTCAGTAAATAGTAAGAAAGGGAGGCCAGAACATATTGGCCCCATAAAGAATCTGAAGGGAATCTGATTACAAAAGACGGAGAGATGGCAAAGGTTTTGAATATATTCTTTTTTCAAACATTAAAAAATAAATGCAGAAAATTGCTCAGAATCAAGTCGATGCATGCTTAGAAGCATTGAACTTCATTTTTTTCAGCACGTCGTTGTGTTTTACGTCACCGCATTCTGACACAATCGCTTTTTTAACTGATGGTGTGTAGGCACGACTGATCATCAGTCAGCTTCTTTGGAAAACTGATGGAAAAATCCATCAAACCGTTTTCATCGGATGGACAGGGCATTAGAATTTGATCAGAAAGGTTTTTTTTTTTTCTGTGCAATGTGGAGGAGACATAAAAAGTCAAAATTTTACCATTTTTGTATTAAGCCAGGACTGGACCTACAAGATTCCTTTTTGGACATAGTATTTGAGAATATTGCAGAAGCAGCAACAGTATAGTGTATAATCTTTTTTTCAATGCACAGTAAAAATTGGAGGGACAGCAGTACAACTGGGAGACTCTGCAGAAAAAACATGATATATCAATACTCAATATTTAAGGTTAGAAGTATGAGTGTTTGTTGTCATGAAACCCTGGTGGGTTGCTTTATAATAAAAACAGTTGGCAAAGTTGTCATGTTTAGGGTGTGTCCACCCATTCCTATCCCTCCTCCCTTCTATATTGCCAATTGGAGGACAAAAATCACACTTTGTAGGTAAAAAGACGAGGGTGGTTGAAACATGACTGTCATGTAGGTGCGGTCTCCTAAAATGAAAATACGTTGTAAGTGAGTTTGTGGTATTTTTCTTGTCAACTGGCTAAGCTAATGGGCCATTCTATAAACCAAAACTGTTAATTTAATTACTTTAAAGAGGAGAAGGCATAAAGCGTTGTCACTGTAATTTGAGTCCCTTTACCTTAGCACATTTTGCTCAGACAATAATGAAGAAAAACATCTCATTGCACAAACTTAGTGAGTTTTTCTGGACTGTGGTCTTTCTGATCACTTGGATTGTGGTTGTTTTTGTTCTTAATGGCAATCTGGTGCCAGATGTCTACTGTCATTGCCAATTTTGCCTTTAACCACTTAAGACCCGGACCAAAATGCAGGTAAAGGACCTTGCCCCTTTTTGCGATTCGGCACTGCGTCGTTTTAACTGACAATTGCGCGGTCGTGCAACGTGGCTCCCAAACAAAATTGGCGTCCTTTTTTCCCCACAAATAGAGCTTTCTTTTGGTGGTATTTGATCACCTCTGCGGTTTTTATTTTTTGCGCTAAAAAAAAAAATAAAGCGACAATTTAAAAAAAAATGCAATCATTTTTACTTTTTGCTATAATAAATATCCCCCAAAAATATATAAAAAAACATTTTTTTTCCTCAGTTTAGGCCGATACGTATTCTTCTACCTATTTTTGGTAAAAAAAATCGCAATAAGCGTTTATCGGTTGGTTTTCGCAAAATTTATAGCGTTTACAAAATAAGGGATAGTTTTATTGCATTTTTATTAATTTTTTTTTTTTACTACTAATAGCGGCGATCAGCGATTTTTTTCGTGACTGCGACATTATGGCGGACACTTCGGACAATTTTGACACATTTTTGGGACAATTGTCATTTTCACAGCAAAAAATGCATTTAAATTGCATTGTTTACTGTGGAAATGACAGTTGCAGTTTGGGAGTTAACCACAGGTGGCGCTGTAGGGGATGTGTGACCTATGTGTTGTGTTTACAACTGTAGGGGGGTGTGGCTGTAGGTGTGACGTCATCGATCGCGTCCCCCTATTACAGGGATGACGCGATCGATGCTACGGCCACAGAGAAGCACGGGCTCTCCCCGTTCTTCCGCTCCAGGGACGGATCGCCGCACTGCAGTGGCGATCGGGTCCGCGAATCCCGCGGTCCCGGTCCTGGAGCTTCAGACCGGGTCACGGGCGCGCGCCCGCGGGCGCGTGCCCGCGACCCACGGCTGGGTACTAAAATCAACGTATATATACGTTGATGTGCCCAGCCGTGCCATTCTGCCGACGTAAACGTGCAGTAGGCGGTCCTTAAGTGGTTAAACAACTAGTGACAATAGTCCTGATTTATGACAGTGACAGGAATGTGTCAGTTGTAGAGTCAGCTGCAGTATATACACCATAAATCTGCAATGTAGCAGTTGTACATTATAAAGTAACTAAAATATATATTTTTGGAAGTAAGGATTTACACTCTATACCCTTCTAATACTTGCTTTTTGAATGGTACTCATAATACATGCTATACATCTAGCTTGTGTGTTCAAGATCATGATGTGTTTTATGAAGTAAACATCAGTGGTTGTTTACTTTCAGGTTGTTCTCTCTTTTAAGATTGTAAACTGTTGTATGTTGTGAGTCATTTAGCAATGTGTGTAATTTGGCCTTCAGCTATTCAGCTTTTTAAACAACAGGCTTTTCTCACAAAACAGTGTAGATTGGCCTGGTAAACAGGTAACAAGACTTCGAGTATTTCCTGCTGACTGTAAATAGTTATTTGAGATTTTCATATGCATAGTTTTATTTGACTAAATAAATAATTTTTTTATTTAATTTTTCAGTCCTGAACATGACAAAAACAGAAATTATGTAAGCGGTATACATTCCCTTTTATTATACAGTAGATATATCTATAAAATAGTCTTACTTTTGACACTCACTACAAAAGAAATATGAGGGACTTCTGAAGGTTTCATTCTTCATTGAAATGTTACAGAGACATGTTGTATAATTAAAATGAACTCCAAGCATATTAAATAATCACCACATACAGTATAACTAAACAAGCATGAGAAAATGTGTACAAATAAAATACTATTCCAATGAATATAATAAAAATATAATAAAAGTGTACAACTGTATATAGACTTGAATTATTTATACTTCAACAACTCTTCATAAAAATCTCTTCTAACCACGAATTAAATGCTGTGTATCTCCTGTGTATCAGTGTATCAAAAAAGGTCTTCCAACACCTTCATAAAATTACACTTCAAGCCATGCTTTGCCCCAAATCTTTGTTTAACAAATAAACTCCCAGAGGCAAATGACCGTAATAGACATTGAGGTCAAAGTAAGCTTTTTTCATACATCTTTCCATCCTTCTGTTAACTTACCATCCAATCCACTTTCCCCTCAAATGTAAACATAAAAAAAAAATCCACATATTCTTGAATGACAAGAGACTCGAGAGACCCTTTAAACATTCACTTCTCTGCAAAGAAGCTATTTCCCAGAAGGCAGATATTCTCTGTTCTAGAGGCGCACTTCTCGGAACATAAATCCCCCCAATGCTCCTGCAAATTATTTCCCCATTTTTGCTAATCATGGGATGACAAAAAAGCGTGGGTATTCATGACCGCGGTTCGATCCTCAGTATCTTTCAATCACATTCATCTTGATCAGGACCTCTTGGCCAGTTACCTGATCATGTCAACCACCTTCAATAATCTCCCCTTCATAATTGTGAACATCTACACCCTTAACACCCACCAGAAATCTTCATAAAGGACCATCATGCAAAAAATCTAACATTATCCTAAAGACCAACTTGTAATCTGTGATAACTTTAAGTAAGTTGTAGACCCCCAGATAGATTCATCTAATGCAAAGCATAGAAAATCCACAGCGCTATCCTTATTGCTTTCCCATGAGGAGCTTTATGACCCCTGGAGGTGTCATCACGGTACTGAGAGGGACTACTCTTTTTATTCAAATACTCAAAGATCATATTCTAGGATTGACCTCCAAAGCCCTGTTACAAAAAATCACCCGGTCCACAATTGGACTTATTACATGGTCGGACCATGCCCCAGTACTTATCACCATATCCATGTCCCCTTATACTCCCATTATACCATCTGGCACATGAATACCTCAGTATTAGGAGCTACAGAGACCAGAGAACAGATTCGATCTGAGATATCCTTTTTCTTTGACTCTAACTCAGGAACTATTTGTAACCCTTCTATACTCTGGACTGCCCACAAGTCTGTTCTACGTGGTATCTTTCTGAAGTTTGGTGCTCAGGATAGGAAAAAGAAAGCCCATACTACTAACACCCTCCTTGATCACATTAGAACGATTGAATCCATAAACAAAACCCTTCCCGATCTAAGTCTGAGAAACTGAGTAAATTAAAGAAACGACCTCAGCTCTTACCTACAAAATATTCATTTTTACCTTAAATGCCTATGCCTCACCTAGTACTTCCAGGGAATTAAAGCTGGGAAATTCCTGGTCCATCAATATAAATGTAGACCCGCACAATCTAGAATACTGTATCTCTTAGACGAAGGAGGACATAAACTCATAAATCCAAAAGAGATTGCTGATGGATTTAATGCCTTTTACTCTAAACTTTATAATCTGTGCCTCTCTGCTTCAGATCCCCACCCCACTCAACAGTTAATACAATAATTCATTGAACGTCTACAACTCCCTTAAATATCCCCCACCCAGCTTGCTTCCCTATCACAACCATTTTACACGCAAAAAATTCTTAAAGCAATTAAAGATCTTCCTTCCCACAAAGCCCCGGGGCCTGACAGTTTCATCAACAAACACTACAAACTATACGCTGATCACTTAGTACCCCACTTATGTAATACCTTTAACAGATTTTTATCCACTGGAGAGACATCGTCAGAATCTCTTGAAGCAGTGATAACCACCATACACAAGTCAGGCAAACCCTTCTAGGATCCTGCTAACTATCACCCAATATCCCTGCTCAACACCGATCTCAAGCACTACACAAAGTTACTAGCTACCCACCTAGGCACCTTTATGTCCAGTCTCAAACCCACCCAGATCAAGTAGGTTTCATACCTTCCCTGAAAGCCTCATATGGCCCCCAAAGGTTCATAGATCGTATTTACTGGGCAGAGCAACACTGAACGCTAACTCTACTGATCTTTTTAGATGCAGAGAAGGCATTCGATAGGGTCAACTGGTTGTACCTAGAATCAGTCCTCCAAAAGTTTGCCATTCACGGCTCCTTCCTTCAAGTTATCTTAGGCCTATACTCCACACCTAGTGAGAGAATTCTCATCAGGTATGATATCCACTCCAATCCCTATCACTAATGGGACTCGCAAAGGCTTTCCCCTGTCCCCTCTACTATTTGCATTCATAATTGAACCCCTAGCACAAGCGATGAGATCACACCCAGACATCACCAGCTTATCAGTTGATCGTGACTCCCACAACATCGGCATTTATGCAGATGACATAATCATCTGGCTTACAGATCCTCTAAAATCCCTTCCCCCTCTTTGTGATCTCCTACACCTGTTCAGTCAAATATCCATGTACAAACCGAACCGCTCTAAATCAGCTATGCTGGGTGTATCCTTATCCCCCCCCAACTTAAGAATGCTATTACAGACTCTTCCCCCTTTTGCTGGGCCCCCAACTCCTCCATGAACTGCTTGGACATTCAGTTAACCTCGCCCTCCACTTCATTCCTTCGTACTAATATCAATCTTCTGGGTCAAAAATTGCAGGATATAGCCAAATCACTTCTCACTGTCAGCACCTCTTGGGCAGGTCGCATAGCCCTCTCCAAGATGTTTCTTTAGGACATATACAAATTTACAATCAGATATAGCCACACTCCAGAGGACACTATATCACTTTGGGCTGCATGCAAACCTTGCATCAAGTCCTCTCTACTCTATAAACCCAGGGCATATGCAGGTCCTGGAGTTCCGGACCCCAGGACATATTACAAGGCAATCATACCTAATCAAACCAAAAAGTTGTGGGATATGGCCTCATTACAAACTTGGACCCTGATTGAATTTGCAGCCCTTGCCCAAAACCCTCCAGTGATGTTGGCTGCCACATGAATGGGATGCCACCCTTCGCGCTCCTTTCTCCCAACAATTAATGCTACAATATCCACATGGAAATCTATTCTCCAAACATCAGAAGGGCTCCACGCCCAAGCAGTTTATCAATTACCACTATTGACTTTGTCGGTCCTATCCCAAGACCTACCCCTGCAGAATTGGACTATGAGAGGTATCTAAAAGATTGGGTATCTTTTTAAGCAAATTCAGCTTCTCTCCTTCCTTCAACCCAAGGATCGCTTTGATATCCCCAACAAAGAATTTTATGTATACCTGAGACTTTGATAATTTGTTCCACATTGAATTCTATGGCATGCAATACTGTATGTGGCCAGAGGTGGGGGTGCCAGATAGACTGGCAAATACTCAGAGATTGTTTGGATGCCCTCGGAAACCACCAGAAAGGCTTGGAAATACTCAAAAACTGAGTATCAATGAGTATTTCTGAGTGTTTCCGAGTATTTACAAATGGCTACGAGTGTCACCAATGCCCCCCCCCACCTCTGGCCAAATGCGGTACTGCACACCGCAGATGCTTGAATCCTCCTCATTTTGCAAGACAACACTCGCAAACCAAGTCAGGATTTAAAAAAGATGCTGGTATTGCGAAACGCTTGTTAATTGCAATACTTACAATCCAGGGTTCCACTGTACCAGGCTATACCTGGTACTGTATACCTTTCCATTAAACTTGCTGTTATTTGGCAATTGCCATGGTTAACCAAGTTATTGTACACCACTTCATTTATTTTTTCAATAAAGACATTTTGAAACTTTAAAAATAAACCTCCACATAGTGTTATCCTGATAAAAACACTACATTTATTTTAAAATCCAAAAACACTAACTCACATATAATTGTGCTGTGACTTGTACTAGTTTGTCAATGCATATTAGAGTCTATTGCTGCTGAAAAGTATGATCACCGTCATGCGCCACTCGCCATATCCTACACATATCTATCAGTACCAGGCATTTTGCTCAGCTAACAGTGACTACTGGGAGTGCATACTCAAGAACCTCTTTTTGTGCATTCCATCATCTGAGAACTTTCTCAATGGACACTATTGAGTTGATTTACTAAAACTAGAGTGCAAAATCTGGTGCAGCTCTGCATAGAAACCAATCAGCTTCCAGGTTTTATTGTCAAAGCATAATTGAAAACGCTGAACTTAGAAGCTGATTGGCTACCATGCACAGCTGCACCATATTTTGCATAGGACTGTACAACCCCACAAACAATTATCCTGGTTCCGCCACACCATAATGGTCTGATCAGTCATGATAGTAAAGAAAACCATGAAACTGAAGTGTGGAAAATTATTGCTGTGATCCCTTTATTTGAGCTTTGAGCTTTTTAACATTAAACACACAGACCAATACCACCATTCAAAATTTAACCAAACCACCTTCTCAGTCTTTCAGGACTCAAGCACCAAGTAACTATACCAACCACCAGGTACCACCATAAACACTGTCCAACTACACTTGTGGGGTGACAGCACCCTGCTCAGTCTTTAAGGGCTGGAGCACCAAGTAACTGTACTAACTATCAGGTACCACCATAAACAGTGTCCACCCACACCTGTGGGGAGACATTACCCAAATATAGTTAGAGCTTTGACAAAGGGAGGGGAGGGACGGGAGAAGTCAGTTTCATTGAAGATTCAGACTGTTGTACCAGACCACAGATGTTTGCACCTGTAAAGGAAAACACATCATCCCCATTGCTTGATTAACTTTCAAATTTAGTTTCTAAGCATTTTTTTTTTATTGCCCAGGATCAAAGCAGTGATTATCTTCTGACAATAGCTGTCTTCTGTGCCTTCTTATCAGTGACCAGAGAGAGCCAGCAGAAAGATTATGTACATTTTATTGTGCTAATTCAAATACAACTGTGACCATAGAAAACTATACAGGACTTGGTTAGCTCTGCTTCCATAGAATGGGACTGTACAACCCCACAAACAATCACCCTGTTTCCACCCAACCATAAAAGTCTTATCAATCATTATAGTAAAGAAAACCATGAAACGGAAGCATGGAAAATTATGGCTGCGGCTCCATGTTTTTGGGTTTTAAAACAAATATGATAACCTTTAACTTTTGCTGTACCATATCTTTAACATTAAACACACAGACCAATACCACCAATAAAACTTTAACCAAAACATATAGGCTGAAACGCGTCAACTTTTCCTATTGCGTTTGTCTACTGTGGCTTGTCACTAAATACGTCTATTGTTTAAGAGCAACGACCGGAGTGCGAATCATCTTTTCCTCAAACCACCTGCTCAGTCTTCCAGGAATCGAGTACCAAGTAACTGTACCAACCACCAGGTACCACCATAAACACTGTCCACCCACGCCTGTTGGGTGACATTACCCCACCAGCCAGGTTAAGATCTGGCACCCCCCCCCCCCACCACCACCACCACCACAAGCATAGACTGGAGTCCAGCATTAAAAACATCACAACCAATGTCAGACAAATGAATACAATCATTGAAAAATAATCTAGCAATAAACCTTTTCAGCTCAGAATGACTGTAAGAAAACCCCCCAATGAAGGGCATGAATTCACACATCAGTCTGTTAACCCTTTTTTTAATCATAGCCATGTGCTGAATTCCACAACTGGAAGCCCAAATTAAGGAAGGGACAATTTTGAAAAAAAAACAACTTAAAGAGGAGTTCCACCCATTTATAAGTCATTAGATATAAATAGTGTAGCTGCTGACTCTTAATAATCAGAGACTCACCTGTCCCGCGGTCCATCAATGCAGGCGAATGAAGCATTATAAATGTGGGTGGCCGGCTGTGGCTTCACAGCCGGGCACGCACTACGCATGTGCTAGCCGCGTTGCTCACTGTGATGGCCGGGTAATCTTTTGAGACCTGTGATGTGTCCCAGAAGATTGCAGGGAGGCAGTGGGCAAAGGTGAACTTCCTTCCGCCACTGCGGATTCTTGCTAAAGCCCTTCTATGGGCCCACATGATAGATGAGTTGTCCTTTAACTCAAGCCACCTTTGGGGAATCTAAAAGGAAGTAAGATACTTAATAAATGTTTAAACAACGGATCAAAACCTGAAAATCTCACACCTGCCAATTATCTTGATACAGTTTTGGCTAAGGCCTAGCTTAGCTGCTTCTGTAGCTGATCCAGTTGTAAAGGAAGGGGTGTAAATAAGACCATTTGCAGCTAAACATTTTTTTGTTGTTGATAATACCACATTAAATTAAAATACAATTAGGAGTACCATCTTCATGTGCTAAAAACAAGATAGAGGGGGACTTTGCACAAAATATATTAATAGTGTTAATAGTGTCTTCCCCTCACATTCTACACCAACAAACCTGTATCACACTTACACAAACTAGAAACTAGTTCCAAGATGTGGAAGGCACCAAAAAGGCTAGATAAACCCTGCTCACATTGGTGTGATTTGACATGCTTCCCATATATGAAGAGCTGAAGTTAATGTCTCTATCTGATTCCCATAGTCCACAATCCGAGCACCCCAGCGAATGCCTTGAGACTGTCCTCACTGTACACCTGTTTTAATGCGCCCCGGCTGTGACGCTCACGCCAGCAAAAGTGCCCACGTGTGTCGTCACACAGCCCGACTAGTATGACCATGTCCCCACCGTAGCTGCACCGTGCATGCGCCATGGCACCCTGCGCCTGGCCGCCGAAGTGTGGTTTAGGAACACTGGCAAGGGCTTGGCCATGCCTCCCTGGGGTACATAAGAGGCATGCAACTTACCCAGCACCAAATGTCGGAGAGCAGAGTCTTTGCTGTCAAATTTTTCTGCAACTACCAAAACAACCTGCGTGGAGTTTTTATGTTCTTGCCTGTGCCAGATTACTGTGGGCACTTACCACACTCCAGAGTTAATTGGTCTTCTGTCTAATATTGGTCCTAGTATGTGAATGTATGAATGTGACTTAGAGACATATGTTTGTATCCTCTTTGAGGGCAGGGACTGTTGTCAATGTACAATATAGACATGTGCATTCGTTTTCGTTAGAATGCATTTTCGTACGAAAATCTGTTTTTTTCGTTATCGTTTTAACAAACGATAACGAAAGTGCAAGAAACGAAAACCGAAAGATCCGACATAAAAAATGCTTTATTTTCGTTTTCGTTGCGGTAAAAATTCGATATAGAGAGATTCGACATTATAGGGAAAAGATTCGACATTATAGAGAAAAGATTTGACATTATAGAGAAAAGATTTGACACTATAGAAATAATAGATTCGACATTACAGAGAATAGATTTCGATTTATGAGACGTAAAGATTCGAAGTTCCGTCGAATATTCTTTGATCATTCACCAGCAACCAAAAAGATTTGATGTTCCGTCGAATATTCGTTTGCCCATTCAACAGAAACCAAGTATTATTGGATTTTCGGACGAAAGCTATTCCCCAACGAAAAACAAAATAAATCTAAACGATTTTCGGGAGTAACTAAATAAATTTATTTTCCAAACGAAAACTAAATAACGAAACAAAATATTCCAGTCTGCACATGTCTAGTACAATATATATTTAAAGCACTGTGTAGGTTGTAAATACTTGTAATAAAACCAAAAAAGATAGGTTGTTATGGGTAACCTCATTTTGCACATTATATTTACAATTTTAAAAATGGTTGCAATTATCAAACATTATAATTGTAATGTACTGTATAATTCATGCCTACTAACAATTAACAGGATTTTTTGTTTTGCAGAATATTACTAAATTACTAAATGCAAGCTGTAGATAGAGAAAAACATTATTCTTAAATAAATGTACAATAATGAGTATAATTCTAATTGCCAAATGTGCATATCTTCTCCACATTTTCATATTACATTGACAATGTACATATTATGTTCAATTTAACATATTCACAACCATACATGAATATTCTTCCCGGTAGTAATATTAACAGATGTAAATAACCAAACCAAAATCAATGAGCCTTTGTTCTGTTGAGCTGCTGACTCCACTGCTATTAATGGCAATTGTTAAAATTAAAAGCTCAGGAACTTTTCTTGCTTTCAGCAGCACCTTTGTCAAACAAATTAGCATTGTTTCTAACAGGACATTCATTGTATTCAGTGATCGACTTGAAGGTCAGGCAACATGCATTAGTATCTGTACGTCTCCTTTTAGGCACTATGTCCCCTGCCTCTCCTTTGTTTCCAAGAACAGTGTGCTGATACTAAAATATGACACAATATTCTGTTGAAAACTTGCATTCATTTATGATGTGTTGTCGAAAGCTTTTTTTTTCTTCTATTTTTTATTTTCTTTTATCAGTGCCATTCTGGTCTGCTCTGATTAAATATGCAATATCATTTGTATGTGTTCTATAGAAACCTGATTGATTGAACAAGTCAAGGAGAAGTTTTCAATCACAGTAATGTATAAGGCAAAAAACACAGGAAGGAACACAACAGGGTAGTTCAAAAATTCAATCATGCAGATTAAATTAAAGGGAAAAATATCACAAAATGATGGATAGACTCTGGTTTCTATAGTATGGTTAAAAGAATGATGGGTACTAAAATACAGCTTTTCATAACCTCACTGATTTGACGAATAGATGAGAAAGACCAGGACAGAAAGCTTTGAGGAAACATATCATAAGGGAAATGTTGATGCTGCTATTGCCAAGCTCTTTCAAAAATTATAGTTTGTCTTTTACAAGCATGAAAAAAAGATTGATTGACCTGCATTGTCTTCAATGCACATCTGGGGAAGAGGACATCTTCTCCAATGAAACCCTTAGCAGGTAACTGGACATCACGCTCTGCTGGTTTAAGTACATAGATGAAATTTTGGTGGTTTGGACCTGTACAGTTGATCTGGTAGAATAATTATTAAACTTAAAAAAAGCTTAAAGCTAAATTAGAGTAGATATAATCTTAAATTCACCATGAACTGGCACATGGGGTCCATATCAGTTATGTATCTTCAAATTTACAAGGACATTTGACTTGCTACTAAAGTCTATCATAAAGAAACAGTGGGCAAGAAGATCTTACATGCCCAGAGCGCACATCCAGTATCTCTTGTCTGAAGCATACCTTATGCTCAATACATCCATCTACAATGGAACTGTACAGACGAAGAGGACTTCAAGATGCAAGCAGCACAACTGCATCAGTGCCTACTTTAATTAGGCTATAGTAAAATCCTCTTATGGAAGGTCTACAACAAAGCTCTTAATAGGACTAGGACGTCCTTTTTGTATCAAACTCGTGCACCAAGGCTAAATATTTCACTGTTCAATTGATTACCACATTTCAGCTAGATAGTACCAAGAGCTACTGTATGGAACTATCTGCAGAGACACTATGTGAAGATGCCACCCTTGGGAAATACATCAGGGAAGTTCCAGAGATAGTGTTTCAGAAACCTACCTCTCTGGGAGATATAATTACAGCTAGCTTCTATGTACCCACCCATACAACAAGGACCTTACCCAGAGGTATTAATGTGGGAAATGCACATACAGCCCATGAGTCATTTTTGTCTGCCTAGTGGTGAAACCTTTGTCCAGTGATTCCATGCAGATCATAGGACATATTGTAAGGGATAGGATACTGAATGTTTTGCAAGTGTGGAGCATACTATATTGGCAAAACGATACACCAATTTAGACAGAGACTGTATTAGCATATATACTATTCCTAAAATATTAAAGAGATCCAAGACAGGGAAGCATGTCTTTCTTCTCCTATAAATTGGTGAGTTAGTGGGTGTGATCTAAGGAAATAATTATATAAAAATATCATTTATTAGAAAATCTTGATTTTCTTAGAAGAAACTGATTATATTTAAATCAAAATATGTGTACAACACATTAGTAATTTGCACAATGTACATAGATTGATATAATCATGAATTTGAAACACTTGTACAGAATGCCATAAAAGAAGAATTTCCTCCTCTAGCCTAACATGTTTCAGGAATACCAATCCTTTCTTCGGAGGCTCTTGGTAGGAGAATATAGCAAAAAAAGACAAAAATAAAGCAAAATTACAACATTTTCAAACATAGTTCCAAGGATCAACATCATAGTAGCAATGGTCACATCAACTATACATAACAAGCATTGAATTTCTAGTTGAATATATCAAAAAATTTTAATTGATAAAAAAATAGGACACAAGTCCTAAAACATGAAAACAAAGCTGCTGTTGCCATTCATCAAGGGATGATGATCCCCATCCTTGCCCGGATCGGCCCACACAAGGGTCCAGCATAACACCCCAAACGTCCGAACACCTACGGATCTCAAATTGCAGGAAAATATCCTAATATGGAAAAAATCAAGGTAAAGAAAGAATTTCTTTATCACCCCTGAAGTCGCTCTGATTTACTTAACGCATATATAAAAAAAGTTGATTTGGACATTGTCATGTGACATAACATATGCCCAAAACGATGACATTTATTGGCCCATTGTAAGATGTATATAAGATAATAAGTGAATGTGATAAATATTGACATCTTTGAAAAAAATATTTAAATTAAAAATATCCAGGTATATGGTTTTAATGGAGATTGGCATGGTCTTTCTCTCCAGATGCCAACATAGACAATTTTGAAATTATAAAAGATTTGTTTGCTAGGGAGCTCCATTTCAAAAGCTTATTATCTAAAGACATAATTTAAACTTGTAAATGACATCTGCCATTACAGATGCTGCTGCTGCAGCATTACACCATTTTTTGTCCTAATCTACATACAGGGTAAGTGGGAAGCTGTGCATGGCTCCATCTGCTGTTGTTCTTTCTTACTATATTCTAATTTTATTCTAAGCACCTATGGAGGGCTGCATGGAGACTTCCTTGGTTTCAAGGCCATGCCAATCTCCATTAAAACCATATACCTGGATATTTTTTTTTATTTTTTTTTATTTAAAGATGTCACTATTTATCACATTGACGTATTATCTTATATACACCTTACAATGGGCCAATAAATGTCATTGTTTTGTCCAAATCAACTTTAATCCTCTTTTTCTTTTTTAATGCGTTAAGTGTATCTGAGCGACTTCAGAGGTGATACAGAAATTCTTTCTTTACCTTGATTTTTTCCATATTAGGATATCGAGCGTGGTGGTGGATAGCCTCGGATGTGCTGCCAGGATCCAGTAAGCTAGGTCGAAAGTACATGGCTCCCCCTTCCCCTGTTGGGATCTTGGTGTGGTTTCAGGAGTGCGGCCACAGTGGAATCCTTATGCTATATCTATCTTCACACAATGTTTGTTTGACCATTGTAGCGTTTTTAACCTTATTAAAGCCGAGTTACACTAGGACATGCTGCCACTGAAAAATAGTTTATTGCTAGTAGTGATCTCATTAACAACTTGCAGACCGCCCACCATAATTTGACGGTGGCAGAATGGCTCCCCTGCGCAAATTGTCGTTACTGTACTGCGGCCACTTTAAGGGGGAAAAGGGGGCGCACGCATGCCCGACGCATCACTGAGGAGCCGATGCATGTGCCTGGCAGCCCCACTGTCCTCTGGGCACCCGCGATCGCTCCTGTCAGAGCAGGAATGTTGATCTGTGTGTAAAAACAGAAATACACATTCTGTCAGGGCAAAGGAGACAGATCATGTGTTCCTAGAATATAGTAACACTGATCGGTCTCCTCCCCTAGTCAGTCCCATACCCCACACTTAGAACACACAGTGAGGGATCACATTTAACCCCTTGATTGCCCCCTAGTGTTAACCCCTTCCCTGCCAGTACCATTTATACAGTAATCAGTGGCTATTTATAGCACTGATCATGGTATATTTTAAATATCAATGGTTTCAAAAAATTGTCCGATCTGTCTGCCGCAATGTCACAGTTCTGATAAAAATCGCAGATCGCCGCCATTACTGGTAAAATATTCCATAAATCAATAACCTATTTTGTAGGTGCTATACCTTTTGTGCAAACCAATCAATATACAAGTTTTGCAATTATTTTACCAAAAACATGTAAAAGAATACATATCAGCCTAAACTGAGGAAAACCAAAAAAATGTTTTTTTTAAATTGGCACATTTATTATAACAAAAAGTAAAAAATATTGTATTTTTTTCAAAGTTGTCTCTCTTTTTTTGTTTATAGCGCCAAAAAGAAAAACTGCAGAGATGATCAAATACTACCAAAAGAAAACTCTACTTGTGGGAAAAAAGAACATCAGTTTTGTTTGGGTACAGTGTCGCTCGACCATGCAATTGTCAGTTAAAGCGACGCAGTGCCGTATCAAAAAATATGGCCTGGTCAGGAAGATGGTAAATTCTTCCAGGGGCTTAAGTGGTTAAACTGGGCTTGATCTGTAATTTTGAAAACATTTCATAGCTTCTCCATTATCTGTAATGTTGAAACATCTTCAACATTGCCTAACAAAGTCCAGTTAAATGTGACCAGCTACTACTAGATCTGGATAAAAAAGGGATTTTTAATAACAGCTTACCTGTAAAATCCTTTTCTTGGAGTACATCACGGGACACAGAGCGCATAGTCATTACATATGGGTTATATGGAGTACCTTCAGGTGTGGACACTGGTGTAATCAACTTCACAGGAAGTTCCTCCCTATATAACCCCCTCCCACTGAGAGTGCTTTAGTTTTGTAGCAAGCAATTTCTCTGAGGTTACACAATGTTCCCACAAAGAGGGGTGGGAGCTCTGTGTCCCGTGATGTACTCCAAGAAAAGGATTTTACAGGTAAGCTGTTATTAAAAATCCCTTTTTCTTGATCGTACATCACGGGACACAGAGCGCATAGTCATTACATATGGGATGTCCCAAAGCAATGCTCTATGAAGGGAGGGAGACCGTAAGGCCAAAAATAGCCAAACAGAAACTATATCAGGAGGTAAAATAGCTCCACCAACAGAAAAAGGGGGCGTGAACCGGGCCAGAGGATTCTATACTGCTGCCCGTAGGACCGCCTGCCCAAATGCTGCGTCCGCAGCCTTTGTGACGTCCAACTTATAAAATTTAGTAAACGTATGTACGGAAGACCAGGTTGCCGCTTTGCAAACCTGTGCCATAGAGATCTGATGGTGTGCCGCCCAAGAGGCACTCATGGCCCTCGTAGAATGGGCCTTAACTGATAAGGGCGGTGGAACGCGCTTCAGACCATAGGCCTGAAAAATCAGCTGCTTAATCCACCTAGCCAAGGAAGACTTGGCAGCCGGCTGACCCTTCTTGGGGCCATCCGGAAGAATGAAAAGCACATCTGTTTTCCTAATCTTTTCTGTAGCCTTGAGATAAACTCTCATGGCTCGGACCACATCCAAAGTATGAAGCAATCTTTCCTCTCTGGACTGGGGAGTAGGAAAGAAGGATGGTAGGACTAGGTCCTGATTCAAGTGAAAACTGGATATGACCTTAGGAAGGAAAGAAGGCTGAGGCCGCAGAACCACTCTGTCCTTATGCAGAATAAGGTACGGTTCCCTGCAAGACAAGGCTGCCAGCTCGGAGACCCTTCTGGCCGAAGCCATAGCCACCAAGAAAACCAACTTTCGGGTTAGCAGCACAAGAGGGATTTCTGTCAGAGGTTCAAACGGCTGCTTTTGTAAAGCTGACAAGACCAGATTTAAATTCCAGGGGCAGAGGGGAGCTCTAATAGGGGGATTTACATGCAAGACCCCCTGCAAAAAGGTTTTTACAAGCGAATGTGTGGCCAAAGGCCTTTGAAACCATATCGATAAGGCAGACACCTGCCCCTTTAGAGTACTAAGAGCCAACCCCTTGTCAACGCCAACCTGGAGGAATCGCAAGATCCTGTCAATAAAAAACTTGCGAGGATGCCCTCCTTGAGACTCGCACCACTCCACATAGGTTCTCCAGACTCTGTAATAGATATTTCTAGAGACTGGCTTTCTAGCTTGAATTAACGTAGATATGACTTGGGCCGAGAGGCCTCTGCCCTTAAGAATTAGAGATTCAGCCGCCAAGCCATCAAATTTAGCTGCTGTGAAGCAGGGTGGTAGATTGGGCCCTGAGACAGCAGATCTGGGCGCAGGGGGAGTGGCCACGGTGCCCTTACTGACATCCTCACGATGAGTGCGTACCAAGCCCTTCTGGGCCAGGCTGGGGCCACCAGGATCACCGGCCTGCGCTCCACCCTGATCCTTCGTAGAAGGCGGGGAATCATCTGTAGTGGAGGGAACGCATACAGGAGAGAAAACTGGTGCCAGGGGCAAACCAACGCATCGGTCCCGTAGGCCGAGGGGTCCCTGGCTCGGGATACAAATTTGTCCAATTTCTTGTTGAATCTTGTTGCCATGATGTCCACATCGGGAACTCCGAATCTTTGGCAAATCTCTTGGAATACCTGGGGGTGAAGAGACCACTCTCCCGGGAGCAACTGTTGACGACTCAAAAAATCTGCTTGAGAATTGTCTATCCCTGGGATGAACACTGCTGAGATGCAGGGTACATGGGCTTCGGCCCATGCAAAAATTAGGTTTACTTCCCTTTGAGCCGCCAGGCTCTTTGTGCCCCCCTGGTGGTTTATGTATGCCACCGCCGTGGCATTGTCGGACTGTATCCTTACTGGCAGACCCTGCAGGGGGAGAGTCCAGGCGACCAGGGCCAACCGAACAGCTCTGATCTCTAGGACATTGATGGGAAGCAGACTTTCTGCCTCTGACCACTGTCCCTGCTGGGTCCGTTTTCCTAAGATTGCCCCCCAACCTGTTAGGCTGGCATCTGTGGTTACTATTTTCCACGAGATGGGGCAAAAGGTTTTCCCTTTTGATAATTTTTGAGGGATCAGCCACCAGTACAGGCTGTGCCTGACTTCTGGAGAAAGAACTAATGGACGGTCTAATGCCTGTATGGACTTGTTCCAAGCAGAGAGAATAGCTGCTTGCAGAATTCTGGTATGGATCTGGGCGTAGGGCGCTGCTTCGAAGGCGGCCACCATCTTCCCAGCAGTCGCATGCATAGGCGAATAGTCGGCTTCTTTTTGCCTAAGACTATTTGAATCGTTTGAATCAACGACCTGATCTTCTCTTGAGGTAAAAATACCCTCTGGCATTCTGTATCTAACCGAAAGCCTAGATATTCCAACTGTCTTGTGGGATGTAACCTTGATTTTTCTTGGTTCACAATCCACCCGAACTCTTCTAGATGCCGCACTGTGCGGACTACTGCATGATTGAGGTTGGAAGCTGAACTGTCGATAACCAGGAGATCGTCCAGGTATGCTAGGACCAAGATGCCTTCTGTCCTTAGGACGGCTAGTACCGGGGCTAACACCTTTGTGAATACCCGTGGAGCTGTTGCCAACCCGAAAGGGAGGGCTACGAACTGATAATGACTTTGGTTTATCGTAAAACGAAGAAACTTGTGATGTGCTGGGTAAATTGGCACATGCAGATATGCATCCTTTATGTCTATAGATGCTAGGAAGTCGCCCTGATGCAGGCTGGTTGTCACTGAACGTATGGAGTCCATACGGAAGGTCTGAATCCTTAGAAAGCGATTTAGGCGTTTGAGGTCTAATATAGGCCTGACGTCGCCATTGGGTTTTGGTATAACAAAAAGGTTGGAGTAGAATCCCAGACCCCTTTCTTGGGTTGGTACTTCTACAATTACTCCTTGGAGCAAGAGGCGATCCAACGCCTTTACGAGAGAGGCCCTCTTTAACGGTTCGCTTGGAAGACTTGACCCCTGAAAATGAGGAGGGGGATTTCTCGAAACTCTAGTTTGTAGCCTGAGGCTACTACGGACCGAACCCAAGAGTCGGGAATTCTGGCCTTCCAGACTTCGGAGAAAAACTGAAGTCTTCCCCCCACCCAAGAGAGTGGGGGCGCCCCTTCATGAATCTGATTTGATGACTGGTTTAGCCGGCTTGCGAGACCAGGGCCTCTTGTTTGCCGCGGCTTGTCCCTGTGGGCGGCTATTAACTGCTGAACGCCCGGGAGGCCGTCGATACTGACGGGAAGTCGAAGGGGCCGAGCCTGCAATGGCCTGTCGTTTAAAACGTGGGCCCACGCGGTCTTTTCTTGACCGGTAAGGAAGTACTTTTTCCACTTGATATGGTGTGGATATATTTATCTAGGTCTTCCCCGAATAGTCTTCCCCCATGAAAGGGAAACCCTGCTAGAAGCTTTTTGCAGGGTGCCTCTGCTGACCAGTTCTTTAGCCACAAAAGACGACGCATGTGAACCATCAGTAGAGATAAACGAGATGCCTGTTGGATGGAGTCCTTAATAGCATCTACTGCAAAGCAGAGAGCCCTAGGGAATTCTGCTAATTCATGAGTATGCTGAGCCGGCATGTCCTTCAATATATGCTTTGCCTGATCCTTCAAGGCCTGACAAACACCAATGGCTGCTACTGCTGGCTGAACCATGGCACCTACTGAGGTAAAAGCTGCTTTCAGTAGTGTCTCGAATTTCTTGTCGACCGGATCCTTGAACATATGGACATTTTCAACCGGACAAGTCAGGGATTTATTCACGCAGGAAATGGCTGCGTCCACTGTAGGGAGAGCCCATTTCTTTACATATTCCTCTTCCATAGGGTAGAGAATAGAGAATCTTTTAGGAGGGACAAAGATTCTATCAGGTCGAGCCCAATCTTGGTAAATCACGTTCCGCAGAAGGGGGTGCATTGGAAAAGATGCACCAGTTAATGGGGCCTTTAAAGAACCCAATGAGGATACCTCCGGGGCTACTAGTTCTGGCACTGGAAGTTTAAAGGCAGTGCGAACCATATCTGTCAAAGACTGGATCCACAGGCCCTCCGCTTGAGAGGCCGAAAAATATTCATCTATAGTGGAATTTTCCCTGTCTGAACCGTCGGGACTTGGGTCTGCCTGATCCCCTTGTGGGTCCCGTTCCTCTGAAGAGGAGACCTCCGCATCTGAAAACCCCACACTGGGTGAGGGGGATCTAGCCCGCTTGCTACTTGGGCAAGGACGGGAAAACAACGCAGTTAACCTTTTCTCTAGCCCACACATGGTGGCTGCTAGCATTTCTTCCGTCACGTAAACGGGAATGGGTGGATCGGGGGCCGCCTCTGCCCCCAGCACCCCCAATGGCTCTTGTACTATGCCACTCGGTGTCCTGACTGGCGAGGGTGGGGCCGTAGAAGCCTGGCCCAAATCCTCTGACCCCGATGGAGACCCCTTTTGCTTTTTGGTACCTTTAGCAGCCTTGGCTGGTCCAGATCCCTTTGGAGCCATTGTACAACCTTGGGTCACCCCTATAGCCAACACCTGACTGTTGTAGCTAGGAATAACCAATATGAGGGCAGGTATGAGAGAAAATGAAAAGAACTAATTTCTCTCTTTTTCTTTTTTTTTTTTTTCCAAAAAAATTTTTTACCCGCCTGGGAGGTGACAATACGAGGAAGCCTGTGAGTATTGACACACCAATGCCCGTTAGCCGGAGTCCAAGGTAGACTCAGATACTGCTGGATCTAAGGCTGAGTCCCTTTTTGCAAAAAAACTTTTTTTTTTTTTTTTTTTCTGGTCAATAGTGGACCTAAGTCCTAGACCTGAAGATCCACAAAACCGCCACTAGGTGTCCCTGTGTGGCCAAAAGACCCAGCTGCACGCTCTGTATCCTTTCTTCCTCTGCCTCCAGGAGGGAAAAGACCAGCCAGAGAAAAAGTTTTTCCTTTATACAGACCCTGACGCTGCTGGCCCGCCCCCCCCCCGACGCACGCCGACGCTATAAAAGGCAGGCGGCGTGCACGCTGCGCGCGCGTATGCGCGCGCACGATCGCGCGCATGATCGCGCGCACCACGCTGAACCCACATGGAGGAAGCAGAGCAGAGGAACAACATGGACCAGCGTTATGCAGCACCAACAGACACCAGGTAAGCACTAATCTTATTGTAGTGCACACACAGCGAGGAAGCTGTCCCCATGGGCTTCCTAAGAAACAGGAGTTTTTTACCAGCAATTTCCTCTTTAAAACATGTGGGGTTGCAGTATCAGTGTTAACAGGCAGACCTGGGGTGAGTAGCAAATATATAACTTACAAGTATACATATGGGTTTAGTGAGTAAGAAATAATAAATACAACTTACACAAATATACTTTCCATTTATATTTTCCCTGGTATAAGAATTACATATTATCTGGGTAAACATTATAATCCCATCCTGCCTCAACAGACATAGTGGAGATAGTGGCTGATGCACAAGCATACTGTTAGCCAACCCAGAAAAACCCCCCAGGGAGGGGGATACCTACTGTCGAACCAAGTCCCGCAGGTTCCCTCTTACCTGCTCCACGCCGCAGGGTATTGCAAAATGCAAGAGGCCCAGCCTTCCCCCATCTCCGTGGGTATTGTCTTGGACCTTCAGGACCGGGGTCCTGTGTTAAGGAACCCCACCTCCCCTGGACCTATATAGCATCCTGGCATCAGTAGCGTTTAGTTCTTGGAAGAGACTAAGGCACTGGAGCCCAGAATCCAGCCCTCCAAGGAGAGGCATTATAGGCACAACCCCACTCCAGCAGGGCCCGGGTACCGTACATCTTGGCTCTGAAGCACTTCGGACGGATCCGGCTAGCTATCCTGGGTCCCGAGACCTCCGAGGGACAGCTAGACGTGACCAACACCTAAGACACTGGCGGAAAAACTAAAGCACTCTCAGTGGGAGGGGGTTATATAGGGAGGAACTTCCTGTGAAGTTGATTACACCAGTGTCCACACCTGAAGGTACTCCATATAACCCATATGTAATGACTATGCGCTCTGTGTCCCGTGATGTACGATCAAGAAAGAGAACATTCAAAGGCAGTTGATTGCTAGCTTGCAATGTTATAAATTAGTAAAATGAATACAGGAAAAACAGCAAGTCAGTTCATTATCCTGTGATATTTTTCCCTTTAATCTGCATGTTTGAAGAATTTTAAAAAGGTAGATTAAAAGGAAAATATTTATCATGCAGTGATAAATTGATTCACTATCCTTTTGGTACAGAAACACAGGTAAGTAAAAATTGCTTTTCATATCCTGTCTGATCTAATAGATGGAAAAACAAGACGCCGGGATGTTTTTTGCATTACCTGATATACTGTACATTCATTGTTAATATGAAATTATCAGACAACCTTTGGAATCAGTTTTCAGCACAGGTAAATCTTAGTGCTGATGGACCATGGATCATAGACCTGGACATGAGGTCTGCATGCAACATCTTGCATTGTAACAATATTTCACACTGGTTTAGTGGCTGTCTTTTTTTATTCCTTTATAGTGAATCGGTGCTACATTTTAAAGTTTTGAAGTAAACATGCTGCTTAAGATATCACAAGTTACCTTTATTACCCAGGGAGACTGCATTTGTGCATCTCTCTTAAATATTTTCTTTATTATTGGTTTATGGCTTCCACTAACCTGGTGGCCTAGCCTTGAAACTGCAATTCCAATGTCTGGTGGGACTCAATTGGCAGCAAAGTCACTCTCAGTGGAAAGGGAGATGACATACAGGGGATGTTAGCCATCAAATGAAGGAAAGTCAGGCCCTAGCAGCAAAGTCTAAGACTATGGGCATATAAGAGGCTTTTCTAACGATTAATATTCATAGCAAAAAAGTGTTGTGATGTCTGCTGTTTAGACATTTATGCCGTGTACACACGATCACTTTTTGTGATGAAAAAAAACGAAGTTTTCAAAAACGTCATTTAAAATCACAGTGTGTGGGCAAAACGTTGTTTTATGTCTTCAAAAAAACTACCCAATTTTTTTTCGAACATGCTTGAATTATTTGCGTTGTTTTTCAAAACGTCATTTTTTGTGTCATAAAAAGTGATGGTGTGTGGGCAAAACGATGTTGAAATGGACGTTTTTAAACCCGCGCATGCTCAGAAGCAGGTTATGAGACGGAGCTTCAATGGAACAGAGTGCCGTCGAACGTGGTGTACGTCACCACGCTTTGCTAGAGCTTTGTTGAAAAACGATGGTGTGTATGCAACGTCGTTTTGGAAAATGAAGTTTGAAAAACGTAGTTTTGGAAAATGAAGTTTGAAAAACGTCGTTTTGGAAAATGAAGTTTGAAAAACGTCGTTTTGGAAAATGAAGTTTGAAAAACGTTGTTTTGTTTGGTGAGATAAAATTACGTTTTTTTCATCACAAAAAGTGATCGTGTGTACGCGGCATTACTTTTAAAATTTCAAAATGAAGTAAGATTCACCTTAAAGGGTATCTAACGCCTAAACGTACTTATTCTGGAAGGAGTAAGGAATGGTTCTAACTAGCATTTGCATCCCATTTACCGTTATAAGTGAAAGGAAGACTTTGCAAAGTGAGGGACATCATGTTTTAGACAACAAGTGTCCCCAACAAAAGATTTCCTCTCTATTCTTTTTATAGTGATAAATCAAAATATTTACCTTTTCCATATTGTTCAGTGTCAGTGACAAAGGTTTCCAGGACATACAGAGAGGATAAATCCCTCCAGCAGGGCATCAAACAACAAACAAACATTTTGGCCTGTAGGCTCTCTGCAGCTAATCTTTCCTATTATTGATTTACCATTCCTTGTTCAGCACTGTGTCTTTGTATAGAAGTGACCATTAAGGTTCGCTTTTGCTTCCACAAGTCAGAGGAGCCAGGAGAAAAGTGAGCAGAACAGTAGTAAAATCACCCTGAATCTAATAAATCTAGTGGTCAGAGGCAGCAGACCCTCATATTCTCACTATAGGTATACAGCTATAAGGCCCTTTTCACATGGATGGAATGAATGGTGCTTTTAGCTGCAGATTTTCTAGTTTTCTACCGCAGCTAAAAGCACACTTTCCTATGGCCCCATTCACACACAGCGTTTAGCTGCAACTTCATTACATGTGGTTTGGTTAGAATAGAAAGAATTTAATTGAATGCGTCCAGGTGCGATGCAGCGCAGTTATATGCACATAACCGCAGGTAATCGCAGTCTTTTTTGTCAACTGCGGATAGCAGCGTGAGAAACAACAACAGAAAGCACATCATAATAAAAAAAACAAAGAGAGTTGTATGGGAATGACTACCGCAGCTAAATGCAGCTGCATGTAACTGCACGTAAATGCATGTCATCGCAATGTACAATGCAGCTAAGCGCAGTGCCTGGAGCCTTGAATTTCACAAAACATTTTACATGATTTTAACTGCAGCAAAACAGCCGTCCGTGTGAAAGGGGCCTTAAGGCTGTAGGCAGAGGAGTGTCTAGGCATTTTTACATACCATGAAGTTCACTTCTATTTTTTAGGAGGAATTCCAGATAAATGGAAATTTTGGGGTAATGCTTAGATACAATTAATATTTCCATATGTTCCATATAATATAGGAAGTATTTACCTTTTTAATCCTATTCTATTCTACATCCAGTGAGCTTATGTTCATTTAAAGTAAAGAGCTATTTTTTCCATATTCCAGGGACCTTTTATCCACTGTGAGTGAGCAGGAAAAAAAAAAAAATAGCAAACTGTGTAAGCCTCATGCACACATTGTTACAGCACCTCCTAGGGGTGCCTGGCATTTTTTTCCCTGCCTATAAACTCCCCTTCATGTTAGCCTACATGGCCATGCACTTATAAGCTTTTAGAAGCGTTTAGTGACACAAGATTTTAGAGGTAGGAAAAAAAAACTGCCAGTGTGTCCAGAAGCAACCTAATTTGGCCAGTAACAGTGAATAATTGAGAAAAATAATATTTAATAATAAAGATTAAAGTATTACACTGAATTCTTAGTTTAATGTGCTGCAATTAAGCTCTTATTACTTTAAATGTAATTTGCTTTTACTGCAAGCCACATAATAATTTTGCATATTAAAGCTCATTAGTGACCTTGATTAAAACTATACTGTAAACATTATTTGATAAAAAATCCTGAAATGTTTTACATCCACATTGTAAAATATCCAATGACAAATTATTTTAAAGGAAAACAAACAGACTTGTATTGTGCAGTATTTTATTGATGCAGCAACTAATATATTCTTGCAACACCTAATAAATGTAATTATTAATATTCATAGTTGTCTTGGCCCATAGATATAAAAATCATAAAAATCATATAAAAATCATAATAAGCAGTACTGTAAAGTGTATAACACTTTGATTCATATACAGGAATGAGCTTTGGGTTTGGGTTAAACATGAGTTTGACCGAAACCAAACTCATTCTCCATTTGAGAAAATGGTGAACGAATGTAGTCATTAGCATTTTGTAACCAATTGTAGTAGATTGCCAATAATGCATTTCTTGGCCTCTAAACTGTGGTCAGGCGGATTAGAAGGGTCAATGATGGGTAGGGGTCTCTAAGGCCGTGTACACACGATCGGTCCAAACCGATAAAAATGGACTGAAGTCCAGTTTCATAGGTCCAAACTGACCGTGTGTACGGCCCATCGGTCCGTCGTCCTTCGGACCAAAGTTTTAAAACTTGCTTTAAAAGAGGACTAACTGATCGTTAGTACGCAAAAGCATCGGTTCAAAAACCTGTGCATGCTCAGAATCAAGTCGACGCATGCTTGGAAGCATTGAACCTTGTTTTTTCAGCACGCCGTTGTGTTTTACGTTAGGTAAAGGTTATCTCAGCTAATCCAACCTTCTCATGGAAACTGTTGGTGAAAACAAGCCAGGGAGAAAGCTCTCAGGGTATCCGCAGAAGCCTATCAAACCATCAATCAAATGAGAAAAAGAAAATTCATTGCGTAGCATCTAGATTAAAAACAGGGAATTTATTAAAAATCTACTTACAACAGATCAGTGAATACAGACATCGGAAAAATAACATGTTTCCTACACCCTCACAATCGTCTTAACGTATTCCCACAACAGCTGGAGGGCTCCAGGTTGCCTACCCCTGCATTAGGGGATCGCGGTGTGCACAATATATCCTTAAATAGGATTCAATATATCTACCACTGGACGACAGCAGTGCTCCACTAATTAACATATAAACAACATAGCCATGTTGCATTGGTCTATTGTCTCTTAAAACGGCGGCCATTTTATTAAAGCCTTATTATTCTTCATTGGATAGAATTAACAATACCAACATTATCTTCTGTTTTAAAACTATCAAGTCAAATTTATTTTTTAACAAAAACACATAAAATTAAATAAAATGTATACAATACTACAAGGATTTACCAATACTGTCTAGGTATAAAATATTTAAACAATCCCTGGTAATCAAAACCAACTGACCTCAAAACATCTAATCACTATCAAAATCAACATATTGCCCATGTAGCATGTTTCATTATCATAAATATCCATATGAAAACAAACTTAAAATATATACGTGCGCATGTTAAATAAGTATAAGCAATTAAAATCAAATCCAAAATTATTGGACATAGATCACTTTACACTCCAAAAAATACATTTAAAATGTTATAATTCAGCTATTGTTTATAAAACTATTTATATGCCATTCTACTTTAACCCCTTTGGTTGTTAGGATTTTAATTAATATAAATATCCAGCAAGTTTCACGTTTATTTTGGTACAATAGAACCATAAATAATAGGGTTGTCCCGATACCGATACTAGTATCGGTATTCGGACCGATACCGAGTATTTGTGGGAGTACTTGTACTCCCGCAAATACCCCCGATACCCAAATAGAATACTCGCCCACCCCCCCCGCCGCCGCCAACGACGCATAAGCGAATCCGACCCCGCCGCCGTATATACAAAGCCGCTTTGTATATACGGCGGCGGCGGCTTTGTATATATACGGCGGCATCATCATCAGGTAGGGGGGGCATTGCTGCAATATGGGGGGGCATGGCTGCATTATGTGGGGGACATGGCAATATGTGGGGGACATGGCAATATGTGGGGGGCATGCATGGGGGGACATACATGGCTGCAATATGTGGGACATGACATGGCTGCATATGTGGGGGACATACATGGCTGCAATATGTGGGACATGACATGGCTGCATATGTGGGGGACATACATGGCTGCATATGTGGGGGACATACATGGCTGCAATATGTGGGACATGACATGGCTGCATATGTGGGGGACATACATGGCTGCATATGCGGGGGACATACATGGCTGCAATATGTGGGACATGACATGGCTGCATATGTGGGGGACATACATGGCTGCATATGTGGGGGACATACATGGCTGCAATATGTGGGACATGACATGGCTGCATATGTGGGGGACATACATGGCTGCATATGTAGGGGACATACATGGCTGCAATATGTGGGACATGACATGGCTGCATATGTGGGGGACATACATGGCTGCATATGTGGGGGACATACATGGCTGCAATATGGGGGACATGACATGGCTGCAATATGTGGGACATACATGGCTGCAATATGTGGGACATGACATGGCTGCATATGTGGGGGACATACATGGCTGCAATATGTGGGGGACATACATGGCTGCAATATGTGGGGGACATACATGGCTGCAATATGTGGGGGACATACATGGCTGCAATATGTGGTTGACATGACATGGCTGCAATATGTGGGGGACATACATGGCTGCAATATGTGGGGGACATACATGGCTGCAATATGTGGGGGACATGGCTGCAATTGGGGACACATTTAAAAAAAGTATATTCGGTATTCGGTATCGGCGACTACTTGAAAAAAAGTATCGGTACTTGTACTCGGTCCTAAAAAAGTGGTATCGGGACAACCCTAATAAATAACAAGGTAAAAACAATAATTGATAGTGGTAACATAACCCATAAAATCCATCTATATACACATACATGTTGATTATTAACATATCAAAGCAATAATTACAATAATTAAAATGACCTCCAAACTCTCTGATCTGCATATGTGTATTTGGGAAGAAACCCTGGATTAGTGGTATTTCAATCCTATACCCCAAGGTTTGTATAGAACATGACATGATCATTATAGATAATATGTAAGTAAAAACAGGGCTTCAAACTAGCTTGACGCGTGTCGTGGTTTAGTGTTACCACTCATCAGGAGATGGTACGTTATAATGTTCTAAAACAAGATACATAATTGTCCATAAATAGTTAGAATATGTAGTCTGAGGCCGCGTACACACGATCGAACATGTCCGCTGAAACTGGTCTGCAGACCAGTTTCAGTAGACATATCAGATCGTGTGTACGGCCTAGCGGACAGGTTTCCAGCGGACAAAAGTTTTAAAACATGCCTTAAAAACTTGTCCGCTGGACATGTCCGCTGGTTAGTACGCCTAACCAGCGGACCGAAATCTCCTGCATGCGTCGAATGGATTCAACGCATGCGTGGAAGCATTTTACTTCCTGGTTTGCTAACGTGGCGCCATCAACGTCACCGCCACGTCACTGCGCTGTCTGTCTGCGGGGATTTTGGTTTGATCGTGTGTACACACATCAGACCAAAATCTCCCAGGAGACATGTCCGATGAAAACGGTTCATCGGACCGTTTTCATCAGATATGTCTCCTCGTGTGTGCGCGGCCTGAAAGTACCATTCATATCCCAACATTCCTCTTGCTTTTTCTTTCGGAGCTAACATCATCTCCCTTGTAAAAATGCCAAATACTGTGCATTGATTCAGTAAAAATATGTAGCTGGTTTCTCTGTGAAACAATACAGTAAAATACAATTTGTTTTATTACAAGATGCCCGCTTTCTCTCCTTTTCAAAAAATGGCCTAGTAAAAGTACCTAAACACGGTTTATAAAACGTGAAATAATACACTAGTTCGACTTTTTGATTACAAGCTGCCTGATGTTTTTCCTTTTAAAATTGCAGTCTACTAAAGGTTATTTAATAATGTGCATGGAATCAGTACAATATTTAATGCCCTTTTTCTGTGAATACTCCTATTTATTTATTCGTTTTCGTCTGGAAAGTTTTCGTCCGAAAACGACGATTTTCGATGCTATGTCAAATTTTGGTCGTTCAATTCGACAAAGCATTGAGAATCGTCGTTCTGAATACAGTGAATAGGTAGAAATTGAACAACGAAAATTTTACGATTTTCGATGCTTTGTCAAATTTTCGTCGTTCAATTCCTACCTATATTCACTGTATTCACTGAATACAGTGAATAGGTAGGAATTGAACGACGAAAATTCGACAAAGCATCGAAAATTGTCAAATTTTCGTCGTTCAATTTCTACCTATTCACTGTATTCTGAACGACGATTTTCGATGCTTTGTCGAATTAAACAACGAAAATCGACAAAGCATCGAAAATCGTCGGATCTGAACGAAAACGAAAATAAAGCATTTTTTATGTCGGATCTTATGTAGGACATTTTGTGCCAGTAGATTCCCAAATGATTTTCATTTTGAGTTTGGGAGAAGTAAAATGTTCCCCTTTGCAAGCCTCTCAAAAACATACCTTCTTACCATCAGCACCACATTCAGGTAGATGGCAAGGATGTACAAAATGTGTGCCAAAGATGGTAAGGATGGAATTATGTGCAAAATAGTTTGAACTGACTATGGACCTTCTGGTCAAAATCATATAGGCTGGGCATTTGCAATTGTGGTGTAACACAGGCCTCAAAACAAGGGTGCATAAGCAGTCCAGAAATGTGGCTGATTTGGGTCCATGAGGAGAAAGATGAGTAGCAAAATGTGCATCTGTGAGGGAGGAGGAGACAGAAAGGGGTGCATTAGTAGTCCAAAAACGCAGCTGCTATATGCCTTGGAGAAGGAGGAAATGGATGCATTAGGAGCATATGCAAGCAAGTGACTGCTCTGTGCCTTGGGGATTACAAAGAGAAAACGTTTGTTGGCCACACCACTAACTCCTGTGCCAATTATTAGCAAAGGGAAAACAATACTAGCTGTGGGTTATGGGTGCTGCACACCCCTGATAGCAATTTGATAGAAGGAAAGGCTTTGAGTTGCAGCAAAAAAATAGAATGGATTCCAAAGTTCAAGAAATAATTTATTAAAAAGATACATGGTGAAAAAAAATCGTTCTAGTGGGATCAGGACATGAGTTACAAAATGCAATTAAAAGTAGATACATAGATACAACGATGTGAGTTCATGTAACAAAAAAGTAAACTTGTACTAGAAACACTGACGCGTCTCGACCTTTGATAATGGAGGTCTCTTCAAGGGGAAATGATTGAAAACATGAACTCTGAAAAAAGATACATATAAATAATATTTGTTAAAACAGAAAACAAACAAATATTTACACAATACATTATATACAATCATTGTTCGCCATATTGGCGTAGGTAAGTATATTTACCAAAAAATCAATGTCAAAGACTGAAACCATGGGTCCACCACAGGACCCTATCACCGAGAAACAGCACCCCCAGAGAACCACACGGAATGGGAGGGTCGATGGAAAAGACCATGCTGCAAGTAGGTGGGCGTCCTCCATGCCTACGAGAGGTCGCAGTTACAGGTCCTACACTGGGAAGCGAGGGGCAAGAGGTGATGGGGGGGGGGATCGAGGGGAGCCAAACAGAACCAGCTGACAAAAAAGGAGAAGCACGGACCCAGGAAAACCTAAAAAAGTATATAAATAAATAAAGGAGGGATTACAACCTTCAAAATACAAAATAGATGGTCAACAGGTAAAGGAAGAAAAGGGAGGAAAGAGGGGGAAAGAAAAACGAAAGAGGGGACGTGCAAGGAAGCAACGTGTGTAAAGTGAAGGGTCTGGGAGAGAAGGGGTAAATGGGAATGGGAGTTCAGTGAATTGTGCTGGCAAGTGTGTGAGAGAGTAAGTGTGGCAAAGGATGTAACAACGTCTGAATGGAGAAAAACATGTTCTGAGTCTTGGTATTAAATGTGCAGTGATAGAGGGAGCAGCTAGGGGACAGAGGTCCTGTTGTAAAGAGTGCATGAAAAAAAATCTGAAAAATGACAAGCACATAAATATTTGTTATAAGATAAAAGGAAAAAGAAAAGGAAAACAGGTAAGGTGATATAAGATCTGGTGGGATGAAGGTGAGAAGTGTGATGGGACGATGCCCACAGCTGCAGGCATCATCCCAGTGTCATTTTTTAGAGCGGGCGATCAGCTTTCCAGGGATAACAACCAATGTGGCTAAAAACTGCCCGGTTGTTATCCCGGAGGAGCAGGAGGGGAAATCCCCCCTCCTGCCACCTCTGCCACTCTTACTCTCCAGTGACCAGCGAGAGACTGAAACAAAGCCACGAATGGCCTCAATTCAGTCTCTTCAGTGTAAACACTGAAGTGACATCATGACGTCCCTCCTGGGTTACTCGACTGCCATTGGCGCTCGTTTTAAAAACATACACAGTATTCAGAATCGTCATTTTCGATATCACCACCTATTAATGTCACAAGGGGTGTTTACATTCCTTGTGACAGCAATAAAAGTGATTTATTTTTTTTAAAAACACAATTGTATATTATAAAAATAAAAATATATTTTTTAAAGCGCCCCTGTCCCAGCGAGCTTGCGCAGCAAAGAAAACGCATACGGAAGTTGCGCCCGCATATGTAAACGGTGTTCAAATCACACATGTGATGTATAGCCGCAATTGTCAGAGCAAGAGCAAATCTAGCCATAAACCTCCTCTGTAATTCTAACCCGGTAACTGTAAAAAAAAATGTAAAGCGTCGTCTATGGAGATTTTTAGGTACCGTAGTTTGTCACCATTCCACGAGTGCGTGCAATTATAAAGCGTGACAATTTTGGTACCTATTTACTCGGCGTAACATAATTTTTCACATTATACAAAAAATTAGGCTAACTTGACTTTTTCATTTTTTAAGATTCATGAAAGTGTATTTTTCTCAAAAAGTTGCTTTTAAAACACCGCTGCACAAATACTGTGTGACATGCAATATTGCAACCATAGGCATTTTATTCTCTAGATTCAGCAACAAATTAAATAAAAGCCAACTTGTGATAGGGCAGACATCCGTTTCCCATTTCCAACTTCACTTATACCTATAAAATGGTGGATATAGCCGCCATCAGAAAATGCAACAAAGAGCTTCTTTGTCATACATCCTCAAAGAGGGCTACTTTGGGCTCCCTCTTGGATAGTGACAGAAGATTCCCACAAGATTTTCCATGTGGATCAAGGAGAGGTGGAATGCTACCCTTGGAGCCTCCACAGACTTCCTCTTGACCAGCACCCTAACCCTCCTCCTCCTTATTACTGCCAGCATGCCAACCCTCCTTGTATTCCTCTGCCTCCTGTTGCATCTGCCTCACAGGATGGGGGCAGTAGGCATATGATTCTGCAGGTCCTGAGGAATGCTCTCCTTATTCTTTTTCTGCTTTTCCATGAAGTGTATACTCCAGCAAGAATACTAGATGGATTGTGTTGC
This sequence comes from Rana kukunoris, assembly GCA_029574335.1. Classification (NCBI taxonomy): domain Eukaryota; kingdom Metazoa; phylum Chordata; class Amphibia; order Anura; family Ranidae; genus Rana; species Rana kukunoris. Next base: position 159,572 of record JAJQKJ010000578.1, on the reverse strand, counting down.
TAATACCCACCTTGCTATGGTTTACCATTCTATTTTTTTCAGCAGGAAAAGTTCACATATATCCCTTACCTGCGACATGTCCTAGATCCGGTAGTGCAGTTGTTTTTGTTATATTGGATACCCTGGATTTTAGAATATCCTGTGGAAAGTGATGAAAGAGGGGGAAGGATGTATGTGGGCCTTATGCTGCTGACCAGTATCATTGAGTTGTTGCTCTAACTAAGCTCGTTGCTGCATAGTCATGCCTCTCCTCATACAGTGGTAACCAAAAGGCTAGTGCTTTTACCATAGTAGATACACTGCATGCAGAAGCTGCAGACCCCAATGTTTCTGTTGGCAGCAGATGTGGAAATAAAAGGCCAACACAGCAGAGCTCTCTCAATTTGCTGCCTTTACAAGTGGTCACATATTGTCCTGACAATAGACAATTTCTAAAAAACACATACCTAAATTCTATATTTTAAATATTTTGGGAATAGTTGGGGATACAGGAAATGGCAGGGGTTTGGAAAATGTGGCATTGTGGTTTTGAAAAGTAATTTTTGAAGTGCACTTTAGGGCAATACAGTGTGGTACAGTTTACAAGGTTGAGGGCTTTTGCTTTAATTTTCTCTTATCAAGCAATGCTCATTAAACCACTAAAACATGGCTGAATTATATGTATGTAGTTGCAAAACATATAAGACCAAAGTGTTAGTTATACAATATAATCAATATTACACATTAATTGGGAAAGTAATATAATTGATTTAAAAAGCTTGTTTACATTTCCTTTTATTAGCTACCTATTTTATCATGAAAAAAGTGCACAGATGTTAAGAATTTCTTTCCCAAGGCTTCTCATGTGAACAGAAATTACTTACTGTATTAATACAATACAATATATTGATCTACTGCATGGGACAAAACAAAACTCATTTATTTTGTCATTGCCAGGATTCAGTTTTTCTCTAGTGTTATAGCAGGAGAAAAAAAAATATTTTTATATTTGTTGCGTCTGAAAAACATGATGCAAACATGCCATAAAGAAGTACTCAATTTGCAGAATCCAATAATCAATGGGTAAAAAGGTTTTTTGTTATACTTGTTATCAAGTATTAGCATAATCTTTTATATATTGGAAACAGGCTAAAGATTTATGTGACTATAAAATATTTCAACTTGGCTTCTGGGATTATATGATATTGCTCGCTGATTTCTGTGTCTAGAATACATAATAACCAGAATGTATTCCTAAGATGATAAACTATAAAAATATCAATATAAATAAATACTTGACCTGTTTTATTTTTCCTTAGAGACACAACATTTCTCACTACAGTATACCGCACTGCCTTGTGAAGAAAATAAGTAATTTTTATAAGAAAAAAAATACTCAATATATTTTTATTACGTTTTAAATTTACAGGGAAAGAAACACATTGTTGTAGAACGAATAACATGTGTACATGAGTACGTATAGTAATAAACAGTAGGGTACAGTCTGTTAGTCCAAGTCAGACAGAACACAGTCATAAAAGGTTACAAATTAAGAAATATCAGAAAAAAGTATAACACTTAGACCCCTTTCACACTGGGTCACTTTTCAGGCACTATAACGCCTATGTCTCTCCAGTGTGAAAGCCCCGTGGCTATACCACCGGCAAATCACCTCTGCAGAGGCACTTTGCAGTGGTTTTTAACCCTTTCTCGCCACTAGCAGGAAGTAAAACCAAATTGTTGGTAAAGTGCCCCAGTGTGAAATGGGCCTTAATCCCATTAGGATACTAAGCCAATATTTCCCGGTGTTAGTAAATGTTGCAAGAGTATTGTTTTTAAGGCAGAGGTGAATTCATACTCTTTGATTAAATTCAGTTGATGCTTAACATCAGAAATGTTTGGAATCAAGGAGCTTCTCCATTTGCGCATTATAAATAATCTGGCTGCAAATACAGTATGCATTATTAGGGTTCTGAATTTGCGTGGGAAGGATTCTATGTGAATTAGGGAGCCCTTGTAGGAGCAACTTCTTCAAGAGGAGTCATTGTCAAGATTTGTGAATTTGTGCATGTAAGATAAAAATACAAAATAAATGCGCAACCTCCAAATATATTGTAAGCTGGGGATAGGTAGCGGGTACAAAAGCTCCCTGGGATGAGCCAGCACAGATACCAAAGTCCATCGGATCAGTGAACAACAGTGGGATGTTTATTGGTGCTATACAAAGGTGCTGTACAGTGTGCAGAAAACAAAACAAAAATAGTCAAACAAACACCTAGCCGTGTCTCGGCTCTAACTACACGTTAAGCAGGTCCTAACTACTAAGCTAAACAAGCCTACCGCTTGTTAGCTCAAACTCACACTTCTCACCAGTTTTCCAGCAGCCTCCTTGCTCTCACAGATTCACACTGTTTCCCAGGACAGAGCAATGGCTGTTAGCTCAGGTGAGCTTAAATTGGCCTGGGGGAGAGGGCCAACACCTGACCTGGATCAGGGATCAGAGATCCCTGAACGTGTAAGAGAGGAGCCTGGGAGAGGTATAAACCCCGAACTGGACTTTCCCAGGCTCTCTCTGGGATGCTCTGCTACACACCCTCCCCTCTTGTTTCAACCCCAGGGTTGGAACACCTGTAGCCCAACAGGAGTGAACACGGGACAGGGCATCTACATTTCCCATCTCAACACCTGGCCTGTGTTTTACCGAAAATGAATAATCCTGGAGGGCCAAAAACCACCGGTTCACCCGCCTATTAGTCTCCTTCTTTTGGGCCATCCATTTCAGGGGAGCATGGTCAGTTATTAGCTCAAACTGGCGCCCTAACAGGTAGTACCTGAGTGCGTCCACGGCCCACTTTATGGCTAAACATTCCTTTTCAATGACTGCATATTTTTTCTCATGATCATTGAGCTTTCTGCTTAGGTAGACCACAGGGTGTTCTTCCCCATTGTATACCTGTGATAGTACTGCCCCGATACCTACATCAGAGGCATCTGTCTGAACCAAAAAATCTTTGGAGAAATCGGGGGAGTATAGCACTGGCTGTGCACAAAGAGCCTTCTTCAGGACTTGGAAAGATTCTTCTGCTACTGGGGACCATTTTATCATTACGGAGTCTTTCCCTTTCGTCAGGTCTGTCAGTGGGGCAGCTATAGTGGCAAAATTTGGAATAAACCTTCTATAATATCCCGCAATGCCAAGAAAGGCCCTGACCTGCTTCTTGTTTGCAGGACGTGGCCACTCCTGGATGGCTTCTACTTTATTCACTTGGGGTTTAATAACTCCACGGCCAATAGTGTAGCCCAAATACTTGGCTTCCTCCAAACCAATGGCACATTTTTTGGGATTTGCCGTAAAACCTTCCTTGAAGAGGGAATCAAGGACAGCTTGGACACGGGGCAAGTGAGACTCCCAGTCAGTGCTATGCACCACTATGTCATCTAAATAAGCTGCAGCATACTGCTGGTGCGGTCTTAGGGTCCTGTCCATGGCCCTCTGAAAGGTTGCAGGGGCATTTTGCAACCCAAAAGGCATTTTCTTATACTGGAATGATCCCTCCGGGGTCACAAACGCAGTCTTTTCTTTGGCACTATTAGTCAGGGGTATTTGCCAATATCCTTTGGTCAAGTCCAAAGTGGTCAGATAACGGGCCTTGCCCAGTCGGTCTATAAGTTCATCTACCCTGGGCATTGGGTACGTGTCAAACTTTGTCACTGCATTAAGCTTCCTAAAGTCATTACAGAACCTCCAGGTGCCATCCGGTTTTGGGACTAACACGATGGGGCTCGACCAATCACTATTGGATTCCTCAATGACATCTAGCTCCAACATTCTTTTAACTTCAGCACTGATGTCCTTTCTCCTCGCTTCAGGAATTCGGTACGGTTTTGAGCTTGACACGGACCCCAGGTTCAGTAACAATATCATGCTGAACCGCTGAAGTCGTGCCAGGCAACTCTGAAAATTTCTCTCTATTCCTTATCAGGAACTCTCTAGCTTCCTGTTTTTGGGGAAAATGACAGGGTGTCTGGAATCGTGACCTCAGGGATCAGAGGGGATTCAGTACCCTTAGGCGTTACCGGTAGGGACCTTGCAGTTAACGCCAGTCTATCCTTCCAGGGCTTTAACAGGTTTACGTGGTAAATCTGTTCCGGCTTCCTTTTACCAGGTTGATACACCTTGTAATTGACTTCCCCAACTCTTTCAATTACTTCAAAGGGGCCCTGCCACTTAGCCAGGAACTTGCTCTCAACAGTGGAAACTAATACGAGGACCCTGTCACCCGGTGAGAAAACACGGAGTTGGGCCCCCCGGTTGTATATTCTCTGTTGGGCTGCTTGTGCCTGTAGTAAATGTTCTTTCACCACTGGTATTACTGCTGCAATTCTGTCCTGCATTTGAGCGATATGCTCAATTATGCTTTTGTGAGGTGTCTGTTCCCCCTCCCAAGTTTCCTTGGCTATGTCCAAGAGTCCCCGAGGGTGTCTCCCGTAAAGCAACTCAAATGGAGAGTACCCTGTAGAGGACTGGGGAACCTCCCTGATAGCAAACATCAGGTACGGTATCAGGAAGTCCCAGTCTTTCCCATCTTTGTCAACAACCTTTTTTAACATGCCCTTTAACGTCTTATTAAAACGTTCCACCAAGCCATCTGTTTGCGGATGATACACAGAGGTTCGCAACTGCGTCACCTTAAATAACTTGCACAGCTCCCTAGTTATCCGTGACATAAATGGGGTACCCTGGTCTGTAAGGATTTCTTTAGGGATGCCCACCCGACTGAACACCATAAACAGCTCTTTGGCAATGTTTTTAGCAGACGCGGCGCGTAAGGGAACGGCCTCAGGATAACGGGTAGCGTAATCCATCATCACAAGGATATGCTGATGACCACGGGCGGATTTGGGGAGCGGACCCACAAGGTCCATGGCAATCCTCTCGAAGGGCACTTCAATAATGGGCAAGGGCACTAAAGGACTTCGGAAGTGGGGCTGGGGGGCTGACATCTGACACACTGGACAGGATTGACAATAATTCTCAATATTTTTCTGTATCCCTGGCCAGTAAAACCTGCGTAACACTCTTTCAGTGGTTTTCTCAACCCCTAAATGGCCTCCTAGCAAGTGCCCATGGGCAAGTTCCAACACCACCCTTCTATAAGGCTTAGGGACCACCAACTGTTCAATAACTTCATCATTCTTTTTACATACACGATACAGTAAATCATCATTGCTGCTGAAATAAGGAAAACAGGGCCTATCCCCTGGTTCAACAGGTACATCGTTAATCACCATTACATTTTCCCAGGCCCTGGCAAGGGTAGGGTCTTTTCTCTGCTCAGTACCAAAATTTTCCTTGTGCACATTGAGGTCAGTAAACTCCAACGTAGGCTCCGAGTCAGCAGACGGCTGTCCGGCTCTACTCGTTGTGGGGACTTCCTCAGGCTCCTCCAGCTCCCCTGCCATAACCGAGAAAGGAAAACTCGGAGAGCCCTGAGATGAGTCCCCTGAACCCACAATATCGGAAGTAGCCAGGAGCTCTGGCTCTGCGACTGAGTTAGGTACTGCCACCGGGTCGGGACGATCCCACAGCTCCCAAAACTTAGGGAAGTCCCTACCAATGATGGCCTCATGCACCAAGTGGGGCACAAGTCCGACCGCATGGGACACCGTACCTAAGCCAGTTTTAAACTGAACTGTGGCTATAGGATACTCCCGGGTATCCCCATGTACACAGATCACAGCAACTTTTTTTTCATGAAAATTCACAGTTTTAACTATCTCAGCTGTAACCAAAGTAACTAGACTTCCAGAGTCCAGTAAGGCCGTAATAGGCTTATCATTAACAGTCATGTGATACATGTGTTTCCCCACATTTGGCACTGCAGCGCATGAAACAGCAGCAAACATAGACTGCCTTCTAATAGACAGATCACACTGCATTGGTTCATCAGTCAAAGGACAATTTGCTGCAACATGTCCCAGCTCTTGGCAACGAAAACACCTGATGTTTCCCCAAGTTGGTTTGCTGACAGGCAGTGGTTTCCCTTGCTTGGGACGCCAAACTTCAGTCCTGGCACCAAAGATCCTCCCCCCTATTTCCTTGCCATGCTTACCACCCACTTCCCCTGGAACAGTCTTACCGGTTGCCTGGGGAGACCGTGGCTTTGGGTGGAAAGTCCGTGCGGCTGTTGGGGTGGTGACCAGGTTCTCTGCAGCAAAGTACCTTTCGACTAGTTCCACCAAGTTATCTGCCGACTTGGGGTCCCCTTGACTCACCCACCTCTGCAGGGGAATTGGGAGTGACCTCAGGAACTGGTCCATGACCACACGCTCCACTATTTGTGGCGCAGACAGGGACTCCGGCTGTAGCCATTTTCTCACCAGGTGGATTAGGTCGAACATCTGCGATCTTGGGGGCCTCTCAATTTGGAAGAACCAGCTGTGGACCCGTTGGGCTCGAACGGCCAAGGTGACACCGAGTCGCGCCAGAATTTCCTGCTTGACCTTTTCATAGTCTCCCGCTTCTGCCGACTCCAGATCATAGTAGGCCTTCTGCGATTCACCAGAAAGTAAGGGGGCGATCAGTCCTGCCCACTTGGTTTTAGGCCAATCTTCCCTCTCAGCGGTCCGTTCAAATGTTAGCAGGAAGGCCTCTGGATCATCATCCGTAGTCATTTTTGACAGAAAGCGAGCCACATGGATGGCTGAAGGCTTGTCTCTAATATCCTTGATTTCCGCAGGTGCCCACTGTGCTAGCGTTTCTGCAACTTTAGTCAGGGTTTTCCTATCCGCTTCTGCAGCAGTGGCAAGCTGTTCAAACAGCCTCTGCGATTGCTCCTGTACAGCACTAATCTGCCTCTGCGATTGCTCCTGTGCGATAGCGTTGGCTTGCTGCAGCGCAACATTAGTTTGCTGTTGTGCAGCGTTTGCTTGCTGTTGTGCAGCATTGAATAGCACCATTTGTTTGAGGATTTCCTCCATGTTGTCACTTTAGGTACTGGCTTTTTAAATAGTAACTTACTATTGCTGATCGCAGCCTCCACCATATGTAAGCTGGGGATAGGTAGCGGGTACAAAAGCTCCCTGGGATGAGCCAGCACAGATACCAAAGTCCATCGGATCAGTGAACAACAGTGGGATGTTTATTGGTGCTATACAAAGTCTATTTACAGGTGCTGTACAGTGTGCAGAAAACAAAACAAAAATAGTCAAACAAACACCTAGCCGTGTCTCGGCTCTAACTACACGTTAAGCAGGTCCTAACTACTAAGCTAAACAAGCCTACCGCTTGTTAGCTCAAACTCACACTTCTCACCAGTTTTTCCAGCAGCCTCCTTGCTCTCACAGATTCACACTGTTTCCCAGGACAGAGCAATGGCTGTTAGCTCAGGTGAGCTTAAATTGGCCTGGGGGAGAGGGCCAACACCTGACCTGGATCAGGGATCAGAGATCCCTGAACGTGTAAGAGAGGAGCCTGGGAGAGGTATAAACCCCGAACTGGACTTTCCCAGGCTCTCTCTGGGATGCTCTGCTACAATATATATATCATGAAAACAAGAAACACAATTCCAAACAAAAAAGATTCAAAGTTCACTGGAAAGGTTATCTTAGGATGTAAATATACAGTCCATTTTACTTAGATAAAATGTTTCAGCAGGCAATATGATCGAATCTTCCATACAATATAAAACTTGAATATGCAGAAAAATGGATAAAAAATGTAGGCGAAGTGGCCCCTTACCAAATGGGATGGATCCCTTGTAGAAAGAGATCGTACAGGCTCAAGGTAAGGGTTCTTGGAACTGTAGGGGTGCAGGAGAGAAGGTCCGACTTCATAGGTCCTCAGGGCTCATTGACACTCTGCTTAGCTCCACACTTTTTCCAGATTCTCCCGAAGGTGGAAGGGTCAATCAATGCAATTAAAAGAAGAAGACTTCATAGCGTAATATGTTTAAAACAGGTTCTTGAGAACTTCTTTAATTAAAATTGTGGCAATGAACATCAAAGTATTCCATCCGCACACAAGTTTAAAAAAGTGTCAAAATATCTGATAGAGACGTATCGTATTAGCAGTGGATAATACACCTGTCTGCTAAATGCTGGCTGGGTCTGATGTAAGGGCTTCCAACCGACGCTGCGTTTCACCTCAAGAGGTTTCAACAGGGAGAGGAAGCAGTGGATGTAAGATACCATCTATGATGGATTTTTTTGTGACAGTTCAAAATAATTAATACATTTGGAAACGTTGTAGATGTATTGTATGGCTTTGCACCATTGGGAATCTACTTTGGGGGAGTTGGAAGTCCAGAAGGACCATGCTTTGGTGGGAATTATAACTGTTGGGGTAGTTTTTTTTTGCATGTATGAGGATATACGCCTATTTGTGTATGAACCTTGCAATGGTATAAGGTGTCTAAATCGTATGGTTTGGAATGGAAGAAGTTGGTTGTTATGTATTATTTCTTTAAGTGGGAGATTTTTTATTTTTGACCAGTGTTTAACCACTTGCTTACTGGGCACTTAAACACCCCTCCTGCCCAGACCAATTTTCAGCTTTCAGCGCTCTCACACTTTGAATGCCAATTATTCAGTCATGCAACACTGTACCCAAATGATTTTTTGTCCTTTTTTTCATACAAATATAGCTTTTTATTTTTTGCGCTATTAATGAAAAAATGTTTAAAAATATATTTTTTTCTTTGTTTCTGTGAGAACATTTTGCAAATTATTAATTTTTCTTCATAAATTTAGCCACAATTTACACTGCTACATGTCTTTGATAAAAATAACCCACAATTTTTGAAAATTATTTGGTCTGTGTGAAAGTTAGAGTCTACAAGCTATAGTGCAAATCATAAAAAATTATCACATCTGATCACACCTGATGTACTGAAGGCCTATCTCATTTCTTGAGACCCTAACAAGCCAGAAAAGTACAAATGCCCCCATGCACTGATGAGGTGGCACAGATGAGGTGGCACAGGTGGGCACTAATTGGCAGCACAGGTGGGCACAGATGAGGCGGCACAGGTGGGCACAGATGAGGCGGCACAGGTGGACACTGATTGGTGGCACAGGTGGGCACTGATTGGCGGCACAGGTGGGTACTGATCGGCGGCACAGATGGGTACCGATTGGCGGCACAGGTGTGCACAGATGAGGTGGCACATGTGGGCACTAATTGGCAGCACAGGTGGGCACTGATTAGCAGCACAGGTGGGCACTGATTGGTGGCACAGGTGGGCACTGATGAGGTGGCACAGGTGGGCACTGCGCAGATTAGCACAGATGGACACAGATCCCTATGGGCACTTAAATGTTACAAAGAATATAATAGAATATGTAAAAAGGAAATCAAGGATGCAAACATTCAAAATGAAGGACAGATTGCAAAAGATAGTAGGACAAACCCCAAAAAATGAATAAAATATATTAATAGTAAAAAGGTCAAGTCTGAACATGTAGGCCCTTTACAAAATAATCTAGAGTGGGTGACTGAGGACATAGAGAAGGCAAATATATTAAATGCTTTCTTCAGCTCTGTGTATACAATGGAGAATGGGGGAGCTCATGTCCATAATGGGGGTGGGAGTGACACAGCTCCAAATCCACAATGGCTCAAAAGTGATATGGTCCAGAAATATTTAGACAGAATAAAGGTGGATAAACCACCTGGACCAGATGGCATCCACCCACGGATCCTAAAAGAATTGAGCTCTGAAATTTCAAAGCCACTGTATCTAATATTTAGGGAATCATTAATGACAGGAATATACCACTGAATTGGCGTAGAGCCAATGTGGTGCCTATATTTAAAAAGGGAACAAAGTCTTTACCAAGTAACTATAGACCTGTTAGTTTAACTTCTATAGTTGGGAAGATACTGGAACGTTTAATAAAGGACCACATGGATGAGTTCTTGCTGGAAACAAACTATTTAAGCAACAGACAGCATGGATTCATGAAAGACAGAAGTTGTCAGACAAACCTGATTTCCTTTTATGAAGAGGTAAGTAAAACCCTGGACAGAGGCGTGGCAGTGGACGTGGTATACTTGGATTTTGCAAAAGCGTTTGATACAGTTCCACACACACGGCTCATGTGTAAGGTAAGGTCTACAGGATTAGATATATCAGTTTGTAAATGGATAGAAAACTGGCTGAAAGACAGGATTCAGAGAGTTGTGGTTAATGATTCCTACTCTGAATGGTCCAAGGTTATCAGCGGTGTACCCCAAGGTTCAGTGTTGGGTCCCTTACTTTTCAATATATTTATAAATGATATTGGGTCTGAGATCCAAAGTAACATTTCTGTCTTTGCAGATGACACCAAGCTATGCAGTGGAATAACGTCCTTGCAGGATGTCTCCAATTTACAAGCCAACCTCAATGCTCTGTCTAATTGGGCGACTATGTGGCAGATGAGGTTTAATGTTGATAAATGTAAAGTTATGCACTTGGGGGCTAAGAATATGCATGCATCATACATGATAGGGGGAGTTCAACTGGGAGGATCTGTAGTGGAGAAGGATCTGGGGGTTTTAGTTGATCATAAGCTCAATAATGGCATGCAATGCCAAGCTGCGGTTTCCAAAGCAAGCAAAGTCCTTTCTTGTATTAAGAGAGGTATGGACTCCAGAGAGAGAGATATCATTTTGCTCCTGTACAAATCATTAGTAAGACCTCACCTGGAATATGCAGTCCAGTTTTGGGCACCAGTTCTCAAAAAGGATATCAGAGAACTGGAGAAAGTGCAGAGAAGGGAAACTAAACTGATAAGAGGCATGGAGGAGCTCAGCTATGAGGAAAGATTAGAAAAACTGAATTTATTCACTCTTGAGAAGAGGAGAATAAGGGGGGATATGATCAACATGTACAAATATATAAGAGGTCCATATAGTGAACTCGGTGTTGAGTTATTCACTTTAAGGTCAACACTGAGGACAAGGGGCACTCTTTACGTCTGGAGGAAAAGAGATTTCACCTCCAAATATGGCAAGGTTTCTTCACAGTAAGGCCTCGTACACACTATCAAATCCATTTGTTCAAATCGGTCGGACCGACCGATTTGAACAAATCTGTCTGCTTGGATTTTGGTTTGCTCGCGTGTACACATCCCGCCAGCAGACAGCGCGCTGACGTGTCGGTGATGTGGCGGTGACGTTGACGCCGCCACGTCACCGCACCAGGAAGTAAAACACTTCCGCGCATGCGTCGAAACCATTCGGCGCGTGTGCGAGAAGACATGTCTGCTGGTTAGCGTACTAACCAGCAGACATGTGGGGTGGACGGGTTCCCAGCCGACAGATTGGTAAGCATGCTTTCCAATCTGTCGGGTGGCCAAATTCGTCGGCTCGCCCGTACACACGATCGAATCTGTCTGCTGAAACGGTCTAGCAGACCGTTTCCAGCAGACAGATTCGATCGTGTGTACGAGGCCTAAGAGCTGTGAAAATGTGGAACAGACTCCCTCCAGAGGTGGTTCTGGCCAGATCAGTAGATTGCTTTAAGAAGGGCCTGGATTCTTTCCTAAATGCACATAATATAACTGAGTACTAAGTTTTGTAGGTAAAGTTGATCCGGGGTAAATCCGATTGCCTCTCGGGGGATCAGGAAGGAATTTTTTCCCCTCCGGTAGCAAATTGGATCATCGCTCTGCTGGGGTTTTTTGCCTTCCTCTGGGGTATGGAGCTGGGTGTATGGGATGTACTGTGTTCTATTTTGTTTGTTTATTTTTTTTATGGTTGAACTGGATGGACTTGTGTCTTTTTTCAACCTGACTAACTATGTAACTATGTAACTGACTAACTATGTAACTGTATAGGCACTGAGATGGCACTGGGATGGCACTGTATGGGCACTGGGATGGCACTGTATGGGCACTGTAACACTACTCACAGATCCGTTCTCCCTCCTCACACGCTGTCTCTGTGTGAGGAGGGAGAGGCGGCAATGAGAGATGATCTCATATGTTTAAATTTGAGATCATCTCTCATTGGCCGCCAGATCGCATAGCAAACAGCCACTCTGATTGGCCGTTCACGGCGATCTGTGAATTTTTTTAGGTTTCATGTGATTTTTTTGGGCTAGCAAAAGAGAACCTAAGTTGCCTTCGGGTACAAATGATTGCTGAATAAATTGACATTGTTTGTTGAATAAAGGCGTAAATCAATGTCTGATTTGGTTCATTAACACTGCCATATAGTAATCTTTTGTGTCTGGGAAGATCATACCTCCTGCAAGTTTGTATTTTACAATAGTAGCATAGTAGGGATGAGCCGAACACCCCCGCGTTCGGTTCGCACCAGAACCGTCGAACAGACCAACCGTTCGTGCGAACATTTAGAACCCCATTGAAGTCTATGGGACTTGAACGTTCTAATTCAAAAACGATCATTTTAAAGACCAATATTCAATTTACTGTTGGAAAATGTCTTTCAGAACCCGGGTCTTGCCCCAGGGAACATGTATCAATGGAAAAAAGTTTAAAAAACAGTCGTTTTTTCAGGAGCAGGACTCCTGAAAAAATGACCGTTTTTAAAACTTTTTTTTCCATTGATACATGTTCAATCGGGCAAAACCCGGGATCTCAAAGACGTTTTCACAGGCAAACTATAGACACCCAGCAGGTACAATATTTAAAGGAATTTTTCATTTTTTTTTTTTTTTTTAAGTTAAGCATCATTAAAATCACTGCTTCAGGAGCAGTGATTTTATTGATGCTTAAATAATAAAAAAAAAAAAATTCCTTTGAATATTGTACCTGCTGGGTGTGATAACGTCTTTAAATAGCACAATCACCTGCCTGCCAGTAAATTAGGAATAGCTGATCTAGCTAAGCTATACAGTGTATAAATATATGTACAACTCCTAGGGATGCATATACTGTATATTCTCTACACACTGTAATTAAAGCTAAACTGACTAGCCTGCCTGCTCTATCTAGCTATCTAAAAAGACAATCTCTCTGTCTCTCTAACTGCTTTCATGAACAAGCCGGAACACACTACACGAGGCCGCCCAGCAGGCGGCCTTATATAGTGTGGGGCGTGTGCTAAAGCCCTGAGCCATAATTGGCCAAAGCCACCCAGGCTTTGGCCAATTATGGCTCTTCGTTTTTTGCGCGCTGTGATTGGCCAAGCATGGGGGACATACAGCATGCTTGGCCAATCATCAGCGCGCAATGCCGCAGTGAATTATGGGTCGATTTAATAATGTGAATGCCAAGGACGTTGGATTTGGAGACGATTACTTTGTAAATGGAGCATGTGTTAAAGTGGTTCTAAACCCTTTTTTATAACTTTATGCTACAGGTAAGCCTATATTAAGGCTTACCTGTAGCTACCCAGGATATCTCCTAAACCTGCACGGTTTAGGAGATATCCCCCTGTGTCTGCATGTGTGGAAGTCATCGGCACATGCGCACTGGGGCAAACTGAAGCAATGGCACCTATGTGCCGTTGCTTCAGTCTTTGTGCCATTACCGGAGGCTCCCACACTCATGGGAGTGATGTCATCGCGGCTCCGGCCAATTACAGCGCCGGAGCTGGGATACCCGGAAGTAACCCCTGGAACGACATGTCGGAGGGGAAGACGTAGACCGCTATGGGGGCTTCGATCAGAGGTAAGTAATACATAATGAGCTAGTATGCTAGCTTATTATGCCTTTTTCTTGTAGGGTATTTTTTTTTCTTTGAGGAGGGTTTACTTCCTCTTTAACCACTTAAGGACCGTCTACTGCACATATACGTCGACAGAATGGCACGGCTGGGCACATCAACGTATATATACGTTGATTTTAGTACCCAGCCGTGGGTCACGGTGCGCGTTCGTGGTGCGCTCCCGTGACCCGGTCCGAAGCTGCAGTGCGGCGATCCGTCCCTGGAGCTGAAGAACGGGGAGAGCCGTGTGTAAACACGGCTTCCCCGTGCTTCTCTGTGGCCGCAGCATCGATCGCGTCATCCCTGTTATAGGGGGACGCGATCGATGACATCACACCTACAGCCACACCCCCCTACAGTTGTAAACACACACACAGGGAACACTCAAAGTCACAGCGCCCCCTGTGGTTAACTCCCAAATTGCAACTGTCATTTCCACAGTAAACAATGCAATTTAAATGCACTTTTTGCTGTGAAAATGACAATTGTCCCAAAAATGTGTCAAAATTGTCCGAAGTGTCCGCCATAATGTCGCAGTCATGAAAAAAATCGCTGATCGCCGCTATTAGTAGTAAAAAAAAAAAAATTAATAGAAATGCAATAAAACTATCCCTTATTTTGTAAACGCTATAAATTTTGCGAAAACCAACCGATAAACGCTTATTGCATTTTTTTTGCCAAAAATATGTAGAAGAATACATATCGGCCTAAACTGAGGAAAAAAAGTTTTTTTATATATTTTTGGGGGATATTTATTATAGCAAAAAGTAAAAAATATTGCATTTTTTTTTTTTTTTTAATTGTCGCTCTATTTTTGTTTATAGCGCAAAAAATTCAAACTGCAGAGGTGATCAAATACCACCAAAAGAAAGCTCTGGGAAAAAAGGAAGCCAATTTTGTTTGGGAGCCACGGCGCAATTGTCAGTTAAAACGACGCAGTGCCGAAACGCAAAAAGGGGCAAGGTCCTTTATCTGCATTTTGGTTCAGGTCTTAAGTGGTTAAAGGTTTTTAAGATTTCCCATACTTTTATCAGGGAAGAAGCCAGGTCAGTCAAATACAGTAAGTTTAAATTCTTGACCTTTAATTTTGATTCCTAATATGGAATTCAAGGAGCTTATTTTTTGAGCTAGGGGTTCCATCTGTAATTTAAAAATCAATGGGGACATGGGACATCCTTGCCTTGTTCCGTTAGTTATAGTAAATGGGTCTGAAAATACCCCATCTGAGTGGACTCAGGCAGTGAGATTGGAGTATAAGGCTAGAATGGCTGATAATAAGTTGCCTTGAAATCCAAATTTAGTGAGAGTATGTTTCAAATAACCCCAGTGAGTCCTATCAAATGCCTTTTCAGCATCTAAGGTAATGAATAGAGTCAATATATTGTTCATTGGTATAATGTAAGAGGTTTAGTATTTTTCGCGTGCAATCTGGGGCTTGTCTGCCTAAGGTGAACCCGAACTGGTTGGGGTGTATGAGGTGGGGCATAATGGTGGCTAGTCTCTGGGCTACAATCTAGCATATAATTAAAGGTCAGTGTTTAATAAAGAGATAGGGTGGAAATTAGGGGTAACTGGCTTCTTCCCTGGTTTGGACAAGGTTACAATATTGGCAAAAAGCATTTCATCTAGGAATTGACCAGAGGACACAGCAGCGCTGAACTAAGGGGAGCTAAGGCGTTGTTGAATAATTTCTAATGTTCGGCAGAGAAGCCATCTGGACCAGGGGCTTTACCCATGGGAAGTGAAGATATTGCTTGGGAAACTTCTTTGATAGAGAATGGAGCGTTAAGGAATGTTAGTTGTTCAGAAGAAAGTTTGGGAAGAGTCACTGGTTCTAGAAAGCCCAACATGTCAGATTCAGTGGGTTGTGTTGTGTGGGGGTCATCTCTCAAGTTGTAAAGCACGTGGTAGTATGGCCCAAACCCATCAGCTATACCTTTGAGGGGGTACACTTTGTCTCCTGTAGTGGGTACAAGATATGGGGGATTTTATTTTTAGTTATTTTTTGTTTGATTTGGTTTGCAAACAATTTACCAGCTTTGTTACGGTATAAAAATGATTTTATTACAGTAATGCCCTGTATACATGATAGGAATTTCCTATGGGCTAAAATCTGATATAATTTTCTGTCAGAATTCATTCAAGCTGTCTTCCATCAGTCTTGCATACACACTGTCAAACTAAATTCCGACCGTCCAAAGCGCGGTGACGTAAAAGACTACGATGAACCGAGAAAAATTAAGTTTAATGCTTCCGAGCATGCGTCGACTTCTGAGCATGTGTATTTTTTTTCTCCCTCAGAGTTCCACACAGACGATCGTAATTTCCCATAGGATTTTTTTGTTCTATTTCCAAACTCTGGCGGAAATAAATCCTATGGGGCCCACACACGATAGGAATTTCTGATGAAAAAATTCCATCAGACTCAGAAATTCCTATTGTGTGTACAAGGCATTAGGATTTAATTATTTTATTTATTTTTTCTAAATAAAGCAAAAACATGTACTTCTTGTTTAAATCAACACATTGGACCAGGCATACAGGTTGGTATATATTATGTTAATATTAGACTGCATTCTTTTTTAGCACTTAGGTATTTCAAGAGAGGACTACAAATAATAGACTACACCTCTCAAAATATACTGGACTCAAATCATGTTGTGGTAATTTCGGAGAGGCAGACACCTTGAAATAAAATAAATGTACTGACACCCACCTAAAATAAAATAAAAAGAAAACATTTAAAAGTAGAAGTACAGCCAAAGCTTGTTTGGCTGTACTTCTCCTATGGATCACAGGAGTGCAGTTCCGTCTGCACTTCTAAAGCCCGCTGTCAGCTGACACAGAGCTGATCCAGGCTCGGGAAAGATCACGACCATATGGTTGGGATCCACCCACATGTCTGGAACGGCACCTGGCACAGCCTCTCAGAGCCGGTCGCTCCCCACCCCCTTCCACAGCCCAGCACTCCAGTGAGCATGGCAGGGCAGAGCACAGAGCTGCTGACAGACAGTTAACATTGTTAACATGTTAAAGCTTTTAAGAAAATGTTACTAATTGAGTTTAAATATACTTCATGTAGTGCTCTTAACAAATGAGTAATATAAATAATTACATGGTTATTAACCACTTCCATACAGGGCATTTTCACCCCCTTCTTGCCCAGACCAATTTTTAGTTTTCAGCGCTGTCGCACTTTGAATGACAATTGCGCGGTCGTGCCACGTCGCTCCCAAACAAATTTGACACCCTTTTTTTTCACAAATAGAGCTTTCTTTTGGTGGTATTTGATCACCTCTGCGGTTTTTATTGTTTGCGCTAGAAACAAAAGAAGAGCGACAATTTTGAAAAAAAAAAACACTATATCTTTTACTTTTTGATTTAATAAATATCATAATTTAAAAAAAAAAATAATAATTCCTCAGTTTAGTTTTTTTTTTTTTTTTTAATCGCAATAAGCGTATTTGATCGGTTTGCGCAAAAGTTCTAGCGTCTACAAAATAGGAAATAGAATTATGGCATTTTTTTTTTTTCGGACACTTTTGACACATTTTTGGGGCCATTCACATTTACACAGCGATTAGTGCTATAAAACTGCACTGATTACTGTGTAAATGTGACTGGCAGGGAAGGGGTTAACACTAGGGGGCGCTGAAGGGGTTAAATATGTTTCCTAAAGTGTGTTCTAAATGTTAGGGGGAGGGGGACTCACAAGGGGAGGAGATCGATGTGTGTTTACACACACAGATCCATGGTCCTGCCGTGATTGCGGGCAATCGTGGGTTTCCCCGGCGGTCATTGTGACCGCCGGGCACACGCACCGGGTCCCGAGGAATGTGGCGGGGGCGCGCCCCCTAGCGGCCGGAAAAGCAAGGACGTCCAGTCTGAAGGACGTCATTTTACTATGGCTCGGTGGGGAAGAGGTTAAAGTGTATTTAAGCCCAATAAAAAAATATTAATATATTATAGCTTACCAGTCCATAGATATGGTGGCTGCATTTTTTTTTCTTTCTTTCTCTCTTTTTTTAGGCTAACTACATTTTCTAGAAGTCCAGAGTACACCTGGTGATCCTAATATAAATTCATTATCCTTGCACTTTTTATGTACTGAACTGAAGTCTCAAACAATGGTATCTTACTCAAATCTAACTTCTGTAAACTTAACAATGTTCCCCCCAGCCTAATTCACATGAGGAAAGGGGGGGGGGGGGTGTTGCAATCCAATTTAGGTGGTTTATATGACTATGTTGCTCCTCCGCAGCCAGGGCTGGTGCAAGGATTTTTGACACCCTAGGCGAAACCTAATTTTGCCGCTCACCATGGACTCCACCCCCTTTGCCCTGCTTATGTATACCCTACCTTTTTAATGAAGCGCCCATCAAATGCCTCTTCACCAGCGCCCATCAAATCCAGTCTCAGATGTGCCCATCCATTCTGCCTCATCTGTGCCCATCAAATACAGTCTCAGCTGTGCCCATCCATTCCGCCTCACTTGTGCCCATCAAATAGTCTCAGCTGTGCCCATCCATTCCGCCTCACTTGTGCCCATCAAATACAGTCTCAGTTGTGCCCATCCACTCCGCCTCACTTGTGCCCAAATACAGTCTCAGCTGTGCCCATCAAATACAGTCTCAGCTGTGCCCATCCATTCTGCCTCACATGTGCCCATCAAATACAGCCTCACCTGTGGCCATCAAATACAGCCTCACCTGTGCCCACCAAATACAGCCTCAGCTGTGCCCATCAAATACAGCCTCAGCTGTGCCCATCCATTCCGCCTCACCTGTGCCCATCAAATACAGCCTCACCTGTGCCCATCCATTCCGACTCAGCTATACCCATCAAATAGTCTGAGCTGTGCCCATCAATGTCGCTTCACCACTTCCAATCAATGCAGCCTCACAGGGGGGGGAGCTTGATACATACTTGGCATTTAGGATTTGGCAGACCAGTGAATATACATATACACACAGAGAGCAACAGTTTTTACCATGTGAGGTGATGGTCTTGGGCTCAGGCTCAGCAAACTTGTATTGATGTGACCCTGTGCTGTTGCTGCCTGGTCTAAAATGCTGCTTTACGATGTACCTGCATGGCTGCCTCTGTGTCGGGTGCCTCTTCCAGGCTCCGCCTCCACCAGTCTCCAGGCACTGTGTTGTCCCATCATTATTTACTTACGGCAGGCATAACGTCCTCGGGGGGAGGGGGCGGGGGGCTGCACGTGCTGATCAATGGAGACCGAAGAGCATCCTGGGGGGGGGGTACGCTGACGGCGCTGTACACAAACATAATATCAGAGTGGAGAGCACCCTGGGGGGTGGGCTGGACCTGGACACTGTCACATGATACAGAGCACAGGATGGGCTGGCAGGGGGGGGGTCGGATGGGTTTTTGCAGTGGAGACAGGAGACAAGTCAGAGCGGCGGAGCCCGGGGAGAGTGTTGAACTGTACAGTGGACACACACATGTCACAGTTAGAGCGGTGATGGGGAGGGGGGGCCGTGGCGCTGCTTCACCCATGTCATAGCAGCTGGCTGCCTGGTGTTCGTTCTAAGCTCTGTAGACAAGACTGACAGTGCAGTTGTAGTGTAACCAGCGGACGGCCGCCCTAGGCAGCAGTGCGCCCTAGGCGGCAGCCTAATCCGCCTAGTGGTAGCGCCGGCCCTGTCCGCAGCTACATTGAGTGAGTGTTGTCACCCTCTGACAGGAAGTGTGTTACTGGCAAGATCACCAGGTGAACATAAAGGAAAAGAGTATTTAAGAGTATTTAATGAAACTAATGCACCCATGTCATCTGAGCTGAAATATATTAAAGTGGTTGTAACCCTCACATATACCCAGTGAAGTGGACAGCCTCAGATGACACACAGATTAAACAAATCTCCCTACATAAGTTTTACTTGTCTATCTGCTGTCTTTCCCTTTCTAAACTCTTTGGAATGTGCAGATCACATTAGAAATCTTTCTTCCTAATCCAGCCATGGGAGGGGAGTCTGGGATTACACTGTATGAGAGCTTATTAGAGGAAAGGCACACACCCCCTTCAGGCAGAGGAATTAGGGAGCGTGCAAAGCTGTTTTCTGAATAGACAGGCTCTCTGCTTATCTACCTCTAAGCACCTTCCCTGACACAAATTTTTAGCTGCTGTTATCTCATATGTCGGAGAACTTGTCAGAAGTGACTCTGCTGATAACAGAGGAATGGAACAGCATAAAAACACTGCACTTGGAGCTTTTAAAAGAGAAAAGGAAACACTACATATATATATGCCTAGGTCAAGTTTTATGAATGGGATTTACAACCACTTTGGGGTTTAGACATATTTAAAAGAAGAACTCCAGGAATTACACCCATCTTTAAAACTTACTATGGGTCAGCTTGGATTAAACATGTTCTTCATATCCCATATCAGTATGGCTGCTGGGGATGCCACAATACGTTCGCTACACACAGTAAGTGGTGTGCTTCTCTATGGTACTAGGACTGACTTCTTCTCCTCCAACGAAAACATGAGAGAGTCACTTGTATGGTACCTTGGCCAAGCACTGTGTATTTTTACTAATGAATACAAGGCATTCTCTAAATGGCCAAGGTAGAGAGAAGGGGGCAGATGATGTCACAATCCCCACCGTAGCCAATCATAGAATGCCTTATATTCATTTATAAAAATACAAGGCTCTTCCTGAATGGCCAAGCTACAGTACAAGTGACTCTCTTAAAGGAACACTAAAGGTTTGTTTTTTATTAGTTCAATTGATTGCTGTAAGCTAAAGCATTTAAATATCACTTACCTCGTTTTTCCTTTTGACCTCCAAAATACAGTAATCCAGGTTTGAAAATGCCATTTCCTGTCTCTCCTCTTCTTGCTTTCCATCAGCACCTGAGCTGTTTTGCATAGTGGAAAGCAGAATTTTCTCACCCCCTCCCTATGACTACAGCCCTGCGTAAAGATGCTTTCTTATCCCTCACAGTCATGGAGGCTAAGCCTAATGGCAACTATAGTTCCCATTAGGCTGTGATGTAGCAAGAATGTTAGAAAAGGGGGAGAAGTTTCAATCCCCCCTTTTCCCATGGGAGAGCGGCAGGGCAGGTAGTTTCAAGGCTCCCCTTGGAAAGGCCTGTTCTGGCTCTCCAAGGGTTTGCTTGTCACGAGGCTTGGGAAAGCAGAAAACGTGACTTTCCCGGGCTTTCCTTGAACACCTGGTGTTCACGAGGCCTGCATGTGATTTTCCCGGGCTTTTAGGGTTCTCTGGGCTCAGTACCAGTTTTAGCCAGTTAGATCCAGTGCTAGTTAGGGCTATATAAAGAGAGGGTTCCGTGCAGCTGATCAAGTCGCCTCAGAGAACAGGATTGTGGTGTCCTAGGAGGTATCTCCATTGGGCAAACAGGGTTCTCTGAGGCCAGAAGATGAGTCTTCTAAGGCAGCTGATTGAGCGAGCGGGCGAAGAAGGGAGTGAAGCCTGGATTTGGCAATGCCTTAACCTACCTCCAGCTCCGGGTCAAAAGGCTCCGGTGGGAGCTGCATCGGTCACGCCGGGACCCTTCGTTCCCGTGGCTGAAGATGGATCCTCCTCCGTCAGTTCCCCCATCGGTGAGCCCATGCTGGCGGAAGAGGAAGAGGCTGTCCCGGGGCCGAGCCGAAGAACGAGCGTCACATCCGACAGAAGGAGCGGGACCCAGAAAAGAAGACGCGCCCCTCCGAGAAGGCACTCCCCTTCGCCTCCGAGATCGTCTGTGCCCAGAAGAGCGGGGCGGTCCTCGAGCGTTCGTGGAGGCACAGCGAGAGGAGTGTCGGGGGGAGCGGCCAGCACGTCATCTCGTGACGAGGTGAGGAGAACCCCTGCCGTGAGTCCGGCAGGAGGCGTGACCAGCAGGAGGGGAAGACCCAGAGGCGGAGCAAGGGGCGGTGCTTTAGCACGGAGCTCCCTGAATTCGTCGGTGGGCCCATCGCCATGGCAACCAATGATGCCACAAGAGATCCATAGGAGATCCGCTGCTGAACCTTCAAGCGGATCACGTCCGGTGGCTCCTTCTAGCCTGCAAGCCCCACAGCAAAGTGGTGAGTCTATTCACACACCCACATTGTCTACTATTGCTAGCTTATTAACACAGGTAGCAAAGGACATTCAGGTTGTAGGTGGTGCTCGGGTTCAGCCTCAGGACTCTGTTGCAACCTGGGCGCCATCTAGTGGAGGTTTAGCAAATGACGAGCAGATTTCTGGTAATACTGATTCTCAACTACCTGTTAATTTTAATTCTGCTAGAATTCAAAATCTACCAGAGACCTGTTTAAAAGAACCAATTTCTTGTACAATTTCTCCGTTAGGTTATCATCTCTCTTCTACATTAAAAGAGAAAATTTGGCGGGGGGAATTTTTGGATATTCTATCATTACTCCCCTCCGCCAAGGATTTAATTGGCAAAGATGAAGAAGAAAGAAAAAGGCCTGTAACCAGGTCTTTTAACAACTGGTTGCAGGCCTTCTGCCACCCAGCAGTCAGGGCCTTTTCCTAAGAGCTTACACGCCAGTGAAATGGCGAGATATGCTCCCGTGGCTCAGAGTATTCCCAGACAAGTCGAGGGCCAGGTTGCTCCTTGAGGGTTTCAGGGATGTTTTTTTATTGCCCCCTTTTTCTGGTACTGGCTGTTGTCTAGTAAATAATTTAAAATCCGTTTCTCAACTTTCTGACATTGTTTCTGAAAAAATTTCTAAAGAGATTCTTGAAGGCAGAGTAGAGGGTCCTTTTAACCAC
The DNA here is from genome assembly GCA_029574335.1 of Rana kukunoris. Classification (NCBI taxonomy): domain Eukaryota; kingdom Metazoa; phylum Chordata; class Amphibia; order Anura; family Ranidae; genus Rana; species Rana kukunoris. The sequence continues at coordinate 137,180 of JAJQKJ010000578.1, read as the reverse complement.
TAAAGACCCGGACCAATATGCTGCCAAATGACCAAAGGGGTTTTTGCGATTCGGCACTGCGTCGCTTTAACAGACAATTGCGCGGTCGTGCGACGTGGCTCCCAAACAAAATTTGCGTCCTTTTCTTCCCACAAATAGAGCTTTCTTTTGATGGTATTTGATCGCCTCTGCGATTTTTTATTTTTTGCGCTATATACAAAAATTGAGCGACATTTTTGAAAAAAATCAATATTTTTTACTTTTTGTTATAAGAAAAATCAAATAAACTAAATTTTAGTCAAACATTTAGGCCAAAATGTATTTAGCCACATGTCTTTAGTAAAAAAAAAATCTCAATAAAAAAAAAATTAGCTACCTAGCGGGAACAGCGACACTAATACAGCGATCAGAAAAATTATCGCTTAGTGACGCTGGCAATAGGGAGTGAAAGGGTTAACTAGGGCAGTGATCAAGGGGTTAAAACTTTATTAGGGGGGTACAGGGCTACCCTGAACCTAACACCAACTGACTTTTACACTGCCTACATGTATGATTACTGCATTCAGTGACACTGTGACAGGGGGAGGGGGGGGGGCGATCGCGGGGGTTAAATGTGTTTTTTGTGTAGTGTAGGTGCAGTGTAGTGTTGTTCAGACTTACTTGTGTTGTGATGTCTCCTCAGCGGTGGTTGAAAAAAACACAGAGGGAGAGATCACGTCGCTTCCTCCTTCCTGTGTTTACACAGGAGGAGGAAGTGCACTGCAGGGGGAGCGCGCATTGGCTGAGAGCGATCCGGAGGGGGCGGACAAAAACGAATAGCCGCCCCCTCTTGTCGGATCGCTCCTGCAGCCGCGCGGACCACCGCATGTACGGGGGGGCCCGATCCCCCCCAAGGCACCAACGTATATATACGTTGATGTGCCTGTCGGTGCCATTCTGCCGACATGAATGTACATGCGGCGGTCCTTAAGTGGTTAATCTCCCTCCCTTTGAAAATTTCAGGGTTTCCCCTTTGGGGATTGTTCCTAAAAAAGACAAAAATTCTTTCAGGTTGATTCACCATTTGTCCTTCCCCAAAGGCCAATCTCTCAATGACCAAATCGATGGCAATCTCTCCTCGGTATGTTATGCTTCCTTTGAGGACGCACTGGCCAAACTTAGAACATTAGGTAAAGGGACCCTTATGGCAAAAGCGGACATAAAGTCCGCTTTCCGTTTGCTACCTGTACATCCGCATTGCTTTAATTCTCTGGGATTTTTTTTTAATGGCCAATTTTATTTTGACAAGTGTTTACCCATGGGTTGTTCCTTATCTTGTTTTTATTTTGAGTCATTTTCATCCTTTTTAGAATGGGTAGTCAGTATAGAAGCCAAATCTGAATTTTTGTTACATTATCTAGATGATTTCTTATTTTTAGGCCCTTCAGATTCCTTGGGTTGCTCTTTTTTATTGGACACTTTGTTCAAAATATGCAGTCTTTTTGGCATCCCCCTGGCTATGGAAAAAACGGCCTGGCCCTCGACTTGTATTGAATTTCTGGGAATCACGATTGACTCTGAGCTCCTGGAGTTTCGCTTACCGGAAGACAAAATACTCAAGATTCGATGTTCACTGTTATCTGTGTTAAGAATGAAAAAAGTATGTTTGAAAGACATGCAGTCTCTACTTGGGTTATTAGCTTTTGCTTCCAGAATCATGCCGGTTGGCAAGATTTTTTCCCGGAGGCTGTATCTGGCTATCTCCGGTTTGAAATCACCCTATTCGCATGTGAGGGTTACTCAGGACATGAAGGAAGATCTGTTAGTATGGTTACAATTTCTTCAAAACTTTAATGGTAGGACTGTTTGGCAGGAGGACTTTGTCTTAGGCCGCGTACACACGAGGGGATATGTCCGCTGAAAACGGTCCGATGGACCGTTTCAGCAGACATCTCCGCTCGTGTGTATGGGCTAGCGGACAGATTTCTCCACCCGACAGATTTCAAAGCAAGCTTTGAAATCTATCCGGTGGGAATCTGTCCGCCCGACATGTCTGCTGGTTAGTACACTTACCAGCAGACATGTCGGCTCCCACCACCGCCGCGCCGCTGCCGAATGGATTCGGCGCATGCGCGGAAGTGTTTTACTTCCTGGTGCGGTGACGCGGCGGCGTCAACGTCACCGCCGCGTCACCACTACGTCACCGCGCTGTCCGGCGGCGGGGAATTTGATCCGATGGTGTGTACACGCCATCGGATCAAACTCCCGATCGGACATATCCGATGGAAATGGTCCGCGGACCGTTTTCATCGGATATATCCGATCGTGTGTATGGGGCCTTAGACAAAGACTTCCTTCTATTCACTGACGCTGCCGGGTCCTGCGGTTTTGCTGCTATTTGGCAGTCCCAATGGTGTGCGGACCATTGGAGTTCCAAGTGGCGTGCAAAAGGTTTTCTTAAAAACATTGTTTTGCTGGAATTATTTCCAATCATCGTAGCTTTGGAGATATGGGGCCCCTTCTTTGAGGATAAAAGAATTTTGATAAGAACTGACAATAAAGGGGTTATGTTTGCTATTAACTGTTTAACCTCAAAATCTCCGCTTGTCATTGTCCTTCTACGCCACATGATTTTTAAGTGCTTAAGTCTTAATGTTTGGTTGAAGGCGGTTCATGTGGCGGGTAAGGATAATGATATGGTGGATTCTCTGTCTCGATTTCAGATGGATCGATTTTTTCAACTTTGTCCAGATGCGAATCCAGTGGGGCTTACGGTGCCCTCCCGCTTTATGGGACCTAATCTGATGCCCGTTTCTGAATATATTGAAAATTCTGTTGCTCCTTCGACCATGGCTGGATACCGATCGGCCTGGTTCATGTGGCTGTCATTTTTGGCCTCTGTCAATGAACCTATTGGTTCCTTTTCTGAATATTTGGTGTTGTTATTTTTACAGTCTTTGTTCATTAAGAACTACTCGTAGTCTTATGTCCAGAAGACTCTATTGGGTGTTTCATTTTTTCTAAAATTACACGACCAACCTTCTTGTTTTCAATATTTCTCGGTTCAGCAGGCTCTGAAAGGATATAAGAGGGATCATTTCCACTCTGATAAGCGTTCGCCCATCACTCCCCCTATGTTGGAGAAGCTTTGTTCAATCGTTTCGGTTGTTTGTTTTTCTAATTTTGAGGCAATACTTTTTCGGGCGTTTTTTTCTCTAGCATTTTTTGCAGCCCAGAGTTTCAGAATTAAATAGCATCCAAGCTTCTGATGTTTTTCTTTCAGCTTCAATGATTAGGGTTTTTATTCGTCGTTCTAAGACTGATCAGTGTGGTAGGGGTGCGTGGATTAAGTTATTCTCCTGCTCTAATTCGGCTATTTGCCCGGTGGGTTTGCTACATCACTACTCTCGGGTTAGACCTTTGGGTTATGATAATTTCTTTGTCCACGAATCCGGTGCCCCACTGACAAAATACCAATTCATTTGTGTTTTTAAAAAATGTTTGAAAGCTTTGGATCTGCAAAATTATCGTCTTACATCACATTCTTTCAGAATCGGTGCTGCTACTGAAGCAGCTAAATTAGGATTAGACTCTGAATTTATTAAAAAAGTGGGTAGATGGAAGTCGAACAGCTATCTTTTATATATTCGCCCTAACCAATCTTTCTGATTCCTTATAGGTCATGCCAGAACAATATGGATCATTGGCCATTCTTATGTTCATTGGGCACAACAAAGAGCTGCTGTCAGGATTTATTCCTGTAATTTAGGTTTGTATCCATTGCAATTTAAAGTTTTGTGGTTCAGTAAGAGGGGTATGGTATGGTCCAATTTGCTGCCAGAAGTTGATCGGCTTCTTCAGAAATGTCCCCCTCCTGATGGATTGATTATCCATCTCAGGGGTAACGATATAGGTAAATTAAGAACATTGGACATTGTTTTTACGATCCGGGATGACCTCCTTAGGCTACAGTTGTCTTTTCCTAACACGGTAATAGTCTTTTCTGAAGTAGTGCAAAGGTGGTGTTGGCTTTCCTCGCCTGTCAAGCATCCTTTTGAAAAGATTAGTCGCCGTATCAATAGAGCTGTTGCTAAGTTACTGACTCCTTTGAATATTCTATCTTTTAGGCATTTGGAGTTAGAGGGTTTCATTAGGGGTCTTTATAGGGAGGATGGGGTTCATTTATCTGAAATTGGTTTGGACATTTTTAATGCTAACTTGGGCACTTGCGTGGAATTGGCCGCGGTTTGGGGTAGTTGGTGACAGGTGTCTACTTTGTTGTCACCTGTCTTCTGGGTTATTTGAAATCTGAATTTTATACAGCCGGAGCCGTAGTGGCTGGGTTTGTTTAAATGTTAATAAACTAATTTATGATTTAAATTATCTTTAAACCAATAATAAAGCAGCTGCGGCCTATATATTCCATGCCAAGTGTCAGTGTATTATTAATTTAAGGTTATGTATTATTGTTAAGGGGTCCTGCCTGCTGTCCCATGTTAGAAAAGGGGGAGAAGTTTCAATCCCCCCTTTTCCCATGGGAGAGCGGCAGGGCAGGTAGTTTCAAGGCTCCCCTTGGAGAGGCCTGTTCTAGCTCTCCAAGGGTTTGCTTGTCACGAGGCTTGGGAAAGCAGAAAACGTGACTTTCCCGGGCTTTCCTTGAACACCTGGTGTTCACGAGGCCTGCACATGATTTTCCCGGGCTTTTAGGGTTCTCTGGGCTCAGTACCAGTTTTAGCCAGTTAGATCCAGTGCTAGTTAGGGCTATATAAAGAGAGGGTTCCGTGCAGCTGATCAAGTCGCCTCAGAGAACAGGATTGTGGTGTCCCCCTCCCCTTGTTTGTTGATTTTGTCGTGGCTGCAATTTTGTGGTAATGTCACCTTTAAAAAATAAAAATAAAAAAATGCTTAATAAAAATATATATATGTTTGAAGGTGGACACAATTTGTTATGAATTTATCTTTTTATGATGGGTTATTTGAAATCTGAATTTTATACAGCCGGAGCCGTAGTGGCTGGGTTTGTTTAAGTGTTAATAAATTAATTTATGATTTAAATTATCTTTAAACCAATAATAAAGCAGCTGCGGCCTATATATTCCATGCCAAGTGTCAGTGTATTATTAATTTAAGGTTATGCATTATTGTTAAGGGGTCCTGCCTGCTGTCCCATGTAGCAAGAACCGCAAACCAGGAAGTCAGTGAGAATAACAATTCAGGAGTGACGGAGGTGAATAAAACAGCTCGATTTCAACAGGTATCAAACTAGTTATAATGCAAAACATTACTTGTTACGTTATCTGCTACTGTCAGACTTTAATTTAAGAGGAAAATATTTTTGTCTTTACAACCCCTTTAAGTTTGCAGTGGTGTGAAATCAGTCCTAACACTGCAGAATGTACACAGATTACTGAATGGAGCGAATACAGTTACGTCAGTGTATTGTATTGATATATGCCGAAACTGGTTAATCCAAGCTGGCCCACAGTAGGTTTTAACACTGTTATAATTCCTAGAGATCTTTAGGATGTTGGTATTTTATTGTGCTATCTGCTTTTTCTAACTGTAATTCATAAATAGAAGGGAATAATAATTTTGGGTGTTAGATACTGTATATATTTTGTTAGTTATGACAGCTCGGGTCAATCATTTAAAACCACTTGTTGCTAATTTTTTTGAATTTTCAATTTTCTTTTGTATTTTCCATTTATTCACACAGATAGTGACACATTTATTTAGAAAGCATAATATCATTACTGCAATGCCATAGATATGCAAAAAATGAAATTGGCTTGTTGATCAGTCAATCCAATCTGATGCATAAAAGCATCACAGCAATGATAAATGGGAGGAATGTGTGCTGTAGCAGGTATTAGTGGCAGTAAATATTAAAGACTGGTAGAAACTAATGAAAAAGTAAACCCTAATGGCAAAGAAGCTTGAAATTTGAAATCTTTCACCCTGAACATACAGAGAGGCTTCCATGAGTATAAAGATTTATAAATATGTACCAGGGATAGGAAAAGGAGAGAGATTATATTCACTGGGAGCTTCTAGGTAATGCATTTTGCACAATGTGACTCAAGACACGTTTTGACTCAAAGCTGCAGTAAGTTATTCTGAGAATACATAAAAAATATTTTGTGGATGTACTGGGTTGGTGTCAAATAATATATAGTCAGTAGTAAATATGTAATGTATTTTATGTTTGTTGTCGCCAAGTATAATGGCTTGGTTCAAGGGAGGACTTCAAATGTCTTGATAAAATACCTGCACCTATTCCTAGGAATACAGAGAGGTTAATATTAGGAAAGATTTGTTTTATATTGTACTATTTACGGTATATGTGTATGAATGGATATGCATATTTCTTGTTGTGTTTTCTAATTATAGTACTAGGTAGTACTAGGTATAGTGTTAGCTGTTAGGTATCTCCATGTCCATGAAATGGACACCTCCAGGCGCCTATTTGCCATCTTACTTTACCCTTAGAATGTTTGTGGGTTACCAAATCAGCAGAACTCTATTATCAATAGTACACTTTCTTCGTTGAAGACTGACCTGTCAATCACAGTCACATTTTCTCCTGTCAAATGCAATAATTGGCCTCAGTGGCCAATAGAAATGTGTGAAGTGGAAGGAAGGAGCAGTTTCTGATTAGAAAGCTATGTAGCTGAATTTTTCAGAAATAAAGCAGGTCAGTGACTAAGTAACTTATTTTTTCGGAGTTGGGAGCAGTTGACAAGGTAATTAAATTATGCTGTAACCACCTCCTTAGGTAAAGAACTTCATAATTTCACCAGCTTTTCCATGAGGACCCCCTGTGATGTGTTTGACTTTTAAGTCAAATGGTTTATCTTCAGTTCTGTGTAGATGTACTCTTGTCTTTTCCCAGTCCTTGGGATAACCAGAAAACAGAATAAACTAAATGATTGAAATTAAACTTTCTCTAAACTACCTGGGCTCTATGTTTATTATACCTCTCCATTGCAGAGTAGCATATTGAGTTTATGTAAACCTGCTTTGCATACGTGTCTATGTACTATACACTATTTAAAGGTGGGCTGTGGTGGCCTAAATTTCCTACCTGTTTTTTTACATATCTCATGTACTCCCTACCAGAGCCATCACTGACCACAACATCTAAAATGCAAAGTTTCTTGATACCCCTACTGCAATTTTTAATTTCTAATCAATGTAAAATACATTGACCTTGGTCTGAAATGGAAACCAACGTGCAGAGATTTCATTATTTGAGTAGGAGTTATAAGAAACTGGTAAGTAATTCAGCCCTTTAGGATTCTGCATTTAAAACACGCTATTTAGTTATATTCTTTAATAACTGCTGTAATTTAAAGATGATTGGACTTAAAATCATTATAATTATGTTGTTTTATACAGAGCTGTCCTTAGCTATAGGAACCATATGCAGGAAGCCATTCTTTGTGGTTCATCCAGACCTAGATGAAAGGCATAGCTTTCATCATAGCCAGAATTTAGTATAAATCTTCTACCATTTAAAGTCCAACTCCAACTTAACAAAAAGTGTAGTTGAGCTTTAAGTGAATATAGGCAAACAGAATTTTCCTTTAAACGTGGTTGGTTATTTTAAAGCAGAACTAAAGTCTACATTACTTGCCTTGACATCTCCCCAGCTTCTTCCAGGCACTAGCCTTTGGCCAGTGTGCGCATGTGCAGCTCAGCGTACATGTTAACAAAAAGACTGCAAGCAGGCAGGTAGGTTTATTTTATTGCAGAATAAACATTGGATGCCTCTTCTGTAATTAAAAAAAAGCCTATCTGCTCACATTTGTTTTAATTTCAGACTTTAGTTCTGCTTTAGGTAAACATAGACCAGAATGAAAATTGCTACTTTTTGTACATCAGATACATTGGTTCTTGTGAAATCTGCTTCACATTAGAGGTGGAGGTGAAACATTATTGTTACCTGCTATGCATCTGATGACACACGTGCAATAAAAAAAGACAACAGTGGTCCAAGAGGTGCTTTGGTCTGTCTAACATATCACTAGTTTCTTAAGTGTAAGTAAACCCTAACAATTAAGTTCTTGCTATTGCTCCCTTTTGGTCTGTTAAACACATTATTGAACCTACTTTGGTATATTTATAAAGTACCTATTGATTTACCCAGAAATCTTGTCAGCTGACAACTTCTGGTGATTATTGCCTGTTTTGACTGTTATTTAGTTAGTGTTCATAGCTATCTCTATGGACTACAGAAAACTTCCAGTCTAGATTATGAAGAAGAGTAGGAAGGAGGTGTTTGTAGTCCTGTCCTAGAGTGACAATTGTTGGCCAGATTCAGGTAGGAGAGCGTATCTTTGTGCGGACGTAGCGTATCCTATTTACGCTACGCCTCCGCAACTTTGACAGGCAAGTGCATTATTCACAAAGCACTTGTTCCGTAAGTTGCAGGGGTGTAGCGTAAATTGGCCGGCGTAAGCGTGCCTAATTCAAATGTGGAAGAGGTGGGCATGTTTAATGGAAATGAGCCGTGACCCCATGTAAATGAAGCGCCGATCGTACGGCGGCTCAATGCCTGTGACGTGAACGGAACCTACGCACAGCCCCATTCCCGTACGACTTACGTAAACGACGCAAAAAGATACGCTTGTTCGGACGTCCATACTTAACATTGGCTGCGCCATCTTTTTGGTGGTTTATCTTTACGCCTGAAAAACGCCTTATGTAAATGGCGTAGCTTACTGCGACAGGCGTGTGTATGTTCGTGAATAGGCGTATCTAGCTAATTTACATATTCTAGGCGTAAATCCCCTAGCGGCCAGCGTAAATATGCAGCTAAGATACGATGGCGTAGGAGACTTACGCCGGTCGTATCTTAGCAATAGTTAAGCGTATCTCAGTTTGAGAATATGCTTAAAGATACGATGGCGCAGATTTGGACTTATGACGGCGTATCTACTGATACGCCGTCCTAAGTCTTACTGAATCTGGCTAATTGTTTCTCCATACTAATTGTGAACAGCCATTGTCATCCTATAGAGCAGTGGTTCTCAACCCGAGGGGTCGGGATCCCCTCGGGGGTCAAATAATGATTTGCCAGGGGTCACCAAATCCAGGGCTGTCCCTGGAGCCCACAGCCGCCCACTCAGCCTCTTTGCAGCCGCCCATTCAGTTTACAACATGGCTGGGGTGGCAGAAACTCTAGGTCAGCTGACTGGTGAGGAATGTGAAGTGTGAGACATAGTGAGTAACACTACCTGTGATTATAGTTCCCATTAAAAGTCCCCACTACAGTTCTCAGATCAGCAAATGACCTTGATCAAGAGCACCTATGTTGGCTGATCAGAACTCCCCCACCAGCACTTCCACTCATCCCAACTCTCCCACTAGCACTGCCACTCATTCCAACTCTCCCACCCCCACTGCCACTCATCCCAACTCCCCACCCTCACTGCCACTCATCCCAACTCCCCACCCTCAAGGAGTAGGGGAAGGAATAAAAATAGAGAATTTGTGGAAAGGAAAGGAAAGGAAACGAGGGGGAACAACAAATCAAAAGGGAGAGAAAGATTAAGAGAAAGAGCAAGAAAGATGGCTAGATTGAGGGATGGGGAAAAAAAAAGAAAGAAGAAATTAGAATAGAGAGATAAAAGGGAAAGAAAGGAGAACAAAGAGTGGTACAGACTAAAATGTACCATAAGGGGTTTTAATACTTCACAAATGTAAGGGTTAGGGGCGCAAATTACTTGTTTTGCCCTGGGTGCTGACAACCCATGCTACAAAAATGTTTACTGTTAGGGGTCCCCACAACTTGGGAAACTTTATCAAGGGGTCACGGCACTAGAAAGGTTGAGAACCACTGCTGTAGAGGAAGTGCGTTGAAAATAAAAATAAAAAGTTTGAAAATAAAATAATCATTGACTTGATAGACTGCTCATGCTGTAACCGTGTACCTGCTCCTGCCAAGTTGCACTGTGATGCCGTGTACACACAACCGTTTTTAGAAAAAAAAAAATTCTCAACGTGATTCATGTCAAGCCTGCATACACACGATCCTAAAAAAAAAATGCTTGAGCAAAGAGCGTATATGTACAACACGTACAACGGCACTATAAAGGGGAAGTTCCATTCTTTGGGCTGCTTTGGCTGATTTTGTGTTAGTAAAATTTGGTGAGAGACGTTTCACGCTTTTCAGTCTTCGTACTTTTCAGTCTGTTACAGTGTGACGAATGTGCTATCTCCATTACAAACGCTAGTTTTACCAGAACTTGCTTCTGAGCATGCTCGTATTTTTCCCATCGTTAAATCCTACACACGACCGTTTTTCACAGCGTGAAAAACGACAACGTGAAAAAGACGAGAATTAGAGCATGTTCTAAATTTTTAATGCCCACTTTTCACATCAAGAAAAATGCTCTGGAGCCTACACATGAACATTTTTAATGACCAATTTAAAAAATGGCATTTTTCACGTCATGAAAAACTGTCGTGTACGCGGCATAGTGCCGCGTACACACGATCACTTTTTGTGATGAAAAAAAATGAAATTTTTAAAAATGTAATTTAAAATGATCGTGTGTGGGCAAAATGTAATTTTATGTCTTCTGAAAAACTACCAAAAAAAAATTCGAACATGCTTGAATTTTTTATGTCATTTTTTAAAATGTCATTTTTTGTGTCATAAAAAATGATCGTGTGTGGGCAAAAATGACGTTTTAAACCTGCACATGCCCAGAAGCAAGTTAGGATACGGGAGGTAAAACTACCATTCATAATGGAGTAAGCACATTCATCACGCTGTAACAGACAAAAAAGCAGGAATCGTCTTTTACTAACAAGTAACCAGCTAAAAGCAGCCTCAAGGCAAATAGAACTTCCCCTTTAGGCTGGGTTCACACTAGTGCGGTGTGAATTTCAGCTCTGTAATCTCTGCAGACAGATAAGAGAAGTGTTCAGCAGATCCATTGCGTTTTAGCTGCGGATTTGGAGACCTGGGAGAAGTTCCGAGTGAGAGGAGAGTGGGGGAGAAATGTATTGAGCTGAATGAGAGAAATTCCTGAAGAGAACTGAACACATCTGCGAATCAGCTGCGTACCCATAGAAGATAATGGGACTGAATTTGCACCTGAGCCGCACCACAAGACATAAAATCCGCCCACGTTTTTGCTGCAATGCGCAGTGCGAATGCATCGCACATATGTGAGCCAGCCTCATTGAAAACAATGTATTTAGAAATGTTCTGCGTATTAGATGCGGTTTAAGCCGCACTCAATTCGCATAGGTGTGAACCCGGCCTAAGAGTGCCGTCGTTTTGTTCATCATTTTCCAAAAATGATGGTGTGTAGGCAACATCATTTTTAATGATGAAGTTGGAAAAATGTTGTTGTTTTTTCATGAAGAAAAATTAAATTTTTTTTCATCACAAAAAGTGATCGTGTGTACGCGGCATAATGCCGCGTACACACAGTCTTTTTTTGCGATGAAAAAAATGTTGTTTTTTAAAACGTCATTTAAATTGATCGTGTGTTGGGCAAAAAAAATTCCAACATGCTTGAATTTTTTGTGTCGTTTTTCAAAACGTTGTTTTTTGTTTCACAAAAAGTCACCGTGTGTAGCAAAAACGTCGTTTAAAACAACGTTTTTCAACCCGCGCATGCCCAGAAGCTAGTTATGAAGCAAGCTTCAATGGAAAAGAGTGGTGATCGTAACCTCGCTTTTTGTGAAAAAACGATGGTGTGTATGCAACATCGTCTTTGAAAAGTGACGTTTCAAAAACTTTGTTTTTTACTTCACAGAAAACGTCGTTTTTTTTCATCACAAAAAATGATCGTGTGTACGCGGCATTAGGCTTTGAAGATGCCTGTATTAAAACTTTGAACCACTTTGTAGCCTAGGGATGGCCTAAATCCTATATTCCAACATTATATATATATATATTTTTATATGAAGTAGATGTACTGTATATGTGGAATAAGTAGTAGTAATAAAATGACACCTAATAAGCACTGGTCGCTGGTGCTCAATCGGTAGGGGGGTGGGGTGGTGGTAGCAAACAACACTGAACTAAAGTCCATGATTAAGTAAAGAGTTTGTAAGTATTCAAAGTGGTGTTCTATGCTGTATGACAATAGTGTATGGAAACCGTGACCAACCACACTGACTCTAAAATATAGGCATTAAGTATCATCCGATGGCAAACTCAGCAATCCTCCACTTTAAAGATGTCATCTCCACCAGAACAAGATTACACCAGCACCGATCAGCAGGTAACCGATGCCAATTCAGGAGTGTATTCCACCAACAGCCTGCACGAATCTCAGTTTATGCTTCCTCCACGACAATGTTACTTTCAATATAAAAAATAAAACACTCCTCATTGCGCATACATCCCAGTTAAAGGTTTATTGTAAAAAAGAGGAATGTAACTCCTGACAATCATTACCACATAATACTGTTTTATTGTTTTCAACAATATTGTGCTACCTGTTGTATATAGGATCTTTGAACTAACCCTAGCACAATAGATTTGTGTTTTTGGGGGTGGAAAATGAACATCTACCCCCCCCCCCAGGTTGCTTTAGCCCACCACCCCACACCAACCCTCCCCTGGCCCAGTAGCCAGCTCAGTCGCACCCCATCCAGGTCACAGCTGCGGCTTCCCCCCTCCGTCTCCTCCATGTCCCATTGTCCGCTGCTTCTCTTCTCTTTGCGACCAAATGGGTCTTTATACTCCCAGCCAATGGTGTCATAAGACTCCGAGCCAATCAGGACCTGCTTCGCGGGAGGACAAACAGGAAGACATTAGTGAATATTAATTCACTAATGTCACACAACCATGTGGGATCAGAGTGCACCCTTTTTAAAGCCAATTAGAGCCTTGGGCTCTAATCATGTGCTTAAAAAAAAAAATGAAATCCATGCGTCCGGCACCTGTATGTAGATTGGGGGCCAGACTAAAAAAATGGGGAGGGGGCGCCCCCTGCTCCCCTTAAGGAGTGGCCGCCATTGCTAATAAGTGAACAAAGATAAAACAGAACTTATCAACTAGTACTCTAAAATTAAAACCCTGATTGCTTTTTTTATTGCATAAACATTGGGCCAGATTCAGAGAGCCGTAACTCCTGTCTAACTGGTGTTAGACTGGAGTAATTTCAAATTACGCGCGTTTTTTAGCTAGTCGGAAACCTCAAGCCATGAATAGACGGCTGCGGGCTTCAATTCGACTGGATTACGTGTTCGTACGCCTTTGGATCTACGCTGCAATAAAATTGCGGCCACTGGATGGACTTCCCGTCGTTTTCCGCGTCGGGGTATGCTAATGAGCTTTTGCCAGTGATCCCAGAAATTACGAACGTCTATCGCAATCTCTTACGGCATCTTTAGTCATCTTTTTGCCTCGTAAAGTTATACCAGCCTTTTTGCTGGTCTAATATTAGACAGCCCATGTTAAGTATGGCCGTCGTTCCCGCGTCGAATTTCTACGTTTTCCGACATCTTTTATTATTGTTTACGTAAGTCGTCCGGGAATAGGAATGTTCGTAAACGACGCTACTCAAACAACGAATGACGTAACAACGTGATTTCGCGCAATGCACGGCGGGAAATTTCTGAACGGAGCATGCGAAGTTCGATCGCCGCGGGGACGCGCCTAATTTAAATGCTTCACACCCCCTAATCGCGTATTTCGATTACGCGGTGAGAAATAGACTACGCCGCCGTAGCGTACGGGCAAAAATCTACCAGAATTCCATGTAGAGCCTGGTAAAATACGGCAGCGTAGAGTATTTCGATTACGCAGCGCAAAATTAAGTGTATCTGAATCTACCCCATAATATTCAGAATTAGGACATTATGGTACCATTTGTTGGTAACATTATCAATAAATGATTGCTATTTTTGAGAAGTGTTATTGGACCTTTCTGCAGACAAATAATTTATATACACAACTGAGACAAACATTTGAATCAGCATATTTAAGAATTGAGGTTTACATTGTTGGCAGAATTTGTCACTTGTGAAATATCCTACTCTTGCAGCAATTGATTGACCCTAGTATAGTGACTTTTGGCTGGCTTGTAATATATCAATGTAGAAAATGATATTAGATGACATTACTGACTAACAATATTATGTAATTATGTATTTAACATGTTTTAGCTGAATCTGCAGCTTGTAACAGTATTTCTGACACCGTGAAAAATGTAATGTGTAAGATAAAATTAAAATCATTGCCAGTCTGCTGAAGCAGGATCGCTGGTGTGTTTTTAAAGTTCATAGCGATGTTTATATTAAATGAAATGCTATGTGAATGACATTTAGTTAGCTAAAACACTTTTTACTGTAAACTGGCATTTAAAAAAAAAAAGAATATTTTGACCTGTTTTACAAGATTTGATGTGTGGATCTACTGCAGCCTTGTTCAACAGCAACCTTCTGTCTATGTGCATGTGGCTTTATGGCATTTCTCAGTGCCAATTTTCTGATGGTGACAACAGGGGTCTATATCATTTGTGTAAAGCCTTGTACACACGATCAGTCCATCCGATTAAAATGGTCTGAAGGACAGTTGTCTTAGGCTGCGTACACGCGATCGGTCAAAACCAATGAAAATGGACCGAAGGTCCGTTTTATCGGTCCAAACCGATCGTGTGTGGGCCCCATCGGTCAGTTATCCTTCGGTCAAAAAAAAGAGAGCTTGCTTTAAAATTTAACCGTTGGACGCCTAATGATAGGTCAAAACCGATCGTTAGTAGGCACGACCATCGGTTAAAAATCCATGCATGCTCAGAATCAAGTCGACGCATGCTTGGAAGCATTGAACTTCATTTTTTTCATCACGTCGTTGTGTTAAAACACGTAAACTTCACCGCGTTCTAACACGATAGTTTTTTTAACTGATGGTGTGTAGGCACATCAGACCATCAGTCAGCTTCTTCGGTTAACCGATAAAAACGGTCCTTCGGACCGTTCTCATTGGGTGGACTGATCATGTGTACGCGGCCTTAGGTTAACCGATGAAGCTGACTGATGGTCTGATGTGCCTACACACCATCAGTTAAAAAAACAATCGTATCAGAACGTGGTGACGTAAAACACAACAACGTACTGAAGAAAATGAAGTTCAATGCTTCCAAGCATGCATCGACTTGATTCTGAGCATGCGCGGGTTTTTAACCGATGGTCGTGCATACTAACGATCAGTTTTGACCTACCGGTTACGAGTCCATAGGTTAATTTTAAAGCAAGTTGGCTTTTTTTTAACCTAAGGTTAAATACCCTATGGGGCCTACACACGATCGGTTGTGACTGATGAAAACGGTCCATCAGAGCGTTGTCCTCTAGCTAACCTATCGTGTGTACAAGGCCTTAAAGACGCCACTTTTTGTCTCTATCAGAAGCCCTTTGAGACAGGGTGACAAAATCATAAAGTAAGAATAAAATTAGGAGATAGCCACTGTCACCCTATAACAGTGCCTAATACTACCAGGTATTCATTTAATGAAAACAGCAGGTTTACATATACTGAAAATAACATTTGAAATTACATTAAAGTGGTTGTAAAGGCTGAAGTTTTTTTTTAAAAACCTTCAGTGTGCAGCTTCCTCCTCAGCTCCCCTAATACTTTAGCTAAGCCCGATCTCGATCCAGCAATATACACAACAGAAAAGCAGGAATGGGGGCAGGGCTGAGCCATGCTCTCTGTGTCTTATTGGCGCAGAGAGCGGGTTCGGGAGTGAGCAGGCACAAGTGCCCACATAGCAAGCGGCTTGCTATGGGGGGCACTTTGCAAGGAGGAGGGGACCAAAACATCAGCGGAGGAATTCGAGAAAAGGAGGATTGGGGCTGCTCTGTGCAAAACCACTTCCTAGGGCAGGCAAGTGAGGGAATCAGGAAGTGAAGTGTTACGGCTTCACTGCCCGATTCCCTACGGCGCATGCGTGAGTTGCGCTGCGCCATCCTCACTGGTCCCTGTTGTGTTCTGGGAGCCAAATTCTTCCCAGAACACAACGGGCGGGAGCGGGAAGTGACGAACTATCTGCAGAATACCCGCAGGAGGACTCCCGGAAGTGGGTGCAAATACCTGACTTAGACAGGTATCTGCACCCCCTCCCCCTGAAAGGTGTCAAATGTGACACCGGAGGGGGGAGGGTTTCCGATGAACGGAAGTTCCACTTTAGGGTGGAGCTCCGCTTTAAACACTTTTAATGGTTCATAGGACACCAACAAGCTTTACATCAAGTCTGTTATAGTGTAAAAAACACATAGGAATTTCAAATAAAATGAAATTGCTTATATATCACTTTGAAAATGCATGTATCCATACATTATTATTATTATACAGGATTTATAGCGCTGACAGTTTGCGCAGCGATTTACAACATTAGGGCAGACAGTACATATACAGTACAGTTCAATACAGGAGGGCCCTACTAGTTAGAGCTTACAATCTAGGAGGGAGGGTCAAGTGATACAAAAGGGTAATAGCTGTGGGGGATGGGCTGATGAAGAAATTACACAGTGCAATTGTTGGGTGGAGAGAGAATAGGCTTCTCTGAAGAGAAAAGTTTTCAGGGATCGCCTATGTGTATAATGTAAATATACTGTATCTAGTATCTAGTTTCATTTCCTTAGGTATAATAGAGGAAATCTATTGAAAGTACTACAAAAAAAAGGAAAAAGGGCATTTATGTTGATGTAGAGGCAGGTATTTTTTATTTGAGGCCAACACCCAGCATGTCATTTTAAAATCCAAAATCAAGAAAAAGAAATGTAGCTTGAAACATGCTACTAAGGTTTAGCAAACTGATAATTTTAATAACAATCCAAGACAGAGAGGATTTAGAAAACAAAACAAGACCTGATTTATTTCCATCTCCTTAAGGAAAACATACATTATTTATAACTTTATAGAAAGGGAACATTAATGTAACCCAAACAATTTAAAACTGGAATTAATCCAGCTGACAATACGACATAAAAGATTGTCTCTTCCATACACAGTAAAGGCTGTTTGCTATCTGCTTCTACTGCCTGTGAAACAAAGATTGGAAATAGAAAAATGCTACAGGATATTGTGAGCTATTGAAGAAGACAAAGATTTAAATGCAAAGCAGATTCTGTGCTAGAGTCATTGACAAATAATGCCTCCATTTGTGAATCTTAATTTAACTTTATTATCATTTTCAATGATTAGAAATCTTTTTAGAAACAGTTTTAATAGCACACAAGGTCTTATTTATTAACCACTTCAGCCCCAGAAGGTTTTACCCCCTTACTGCCCAGGCGAAATTTCACCTTCCGGCACTGCGTTGTGTGCCGTGGCTCCCAAACAAAATTGGCGTCCTTTTTTCCCACAAATTGAGCTTTCTTTTGGTGGTATTTGATCACCTCAGCGGTTTTTATTTTTTGTGCTATAAACAAAAATAGAGCATCAATTTTGGAAAAAAATGCAATATTTTTTACTTTTTGCTGTAATAAATATCCCCAAAATATATATATATATATAAAAATTCCTCAGTTTAGTCTGATACGTATTGTTCTACTTATTTTTGGTAAAAAAAAAATGCAATAAGCGTTTAATCGATTGGTTTGCGCAAAATGTATAGTGTTTACAAAATAGGGGATAGTTTTATGGCATTTTTACTATTATTATTTTTTTACTAGTAATGGCGGTGATCGGCGATTTTTTATTGGGACTGCGACATTATAGCGGACACATCGGACACTTTTGTGACATTTTTGGGACCAATCACATTCATACAGTGAACAGTGCTATAAATATGCACTGATAACTGTATAAATGTAACTGGCAGGGAAGGGGTTAACCACTAGGGGGCGGGAAAGGGGTTAAATGTTTAGCCTATTTTGTGTTCTAACTGTAGGGGGTGACTGGGGGAGGTGACCGATTGTGTCCCTATGTACAAGGGACATAGATCGGTCTCCTCTCTCTCTAAAGAACGTGGAGCTCTGTGTTTGCAAAAGCCTCTAACCACATCCCACCCAGCCACTGCATATATACAGCCGGGTGGGCGCTCTCTTCTTCTGAGTGGACAATCAGGAATGTCCCTCAGAAGGAGGTGGATCGCGCACGCGTGCAGCGGCGCAACCCCGATTAGCTCGTGTCACCCGACACGGCGCATCTCTGATCGGCAGGAGGGTTCTGTGAATGGCACTCCTGATCACATGATGGTCGTGTCCAATCACAGACATCATGTGATGTAAATAGAGAGCCAGTTGCTTGGCTCTCCTCTCCTCACACAGAAGTTGTCAGTGAGTAGAGGAAAGCGGATTGCTGCAGTCGGCTGGTGATCAGTGTGTATGAGCTGTTTTTTACAGCTTTTTACACACTGATCACCAGCCTAGTAACATACAATGTAAAACACACATGTCCCCACATAATGTCCCCAAAACACATGTTCCCACACATGTCCCCACACACATGTCTCTGCATAGTAAAAACATCTGTCCCCCACAGTAAAATCATATGTCCCAATGATAATCTGCACACATATGTCCGTGATCACCTGTGCACATCTGTACATGATCATTTGCCTACATATGTCCATGATCACACAAACCAATTATTATACACTTAACAGAATTTATTTTACTAAAGACATGTAGTAGAATACATTTTGGCTTAAATTAATGACAAAATTCGATTTTATTGGATTTCTTTTAAAATAGAAAGAAGAAAATTTTCTTTTTTTTTCCCCAAATTTCCGCTCTTCTTTCCACTTATATCACAATAAATAAAAACCAGAGTCGTGAATAAATACAACCAAAAGAAAGCTCTATTTGTGCAAACAAAATGATAACAATTTAATTTGGGTACAGCGCAGCATGACCTTTTAATTGTCATTGAAAGTGCGAGAGCCCTGAAAGCTGGAAATTGGCCTGGAAAAGAAGGGGGTGAAAGTGCCCAGTATTGATGTGGTTAAGGATGATTTCGCGAAATTCATGAAGACAGAAGGATAGGTCACTCAACAAGTGTTCTACTGTGATAAAAAGGGCTCTACTGGAAGAAACATTTCAATGTTCTCCACTGCATTAACCTCATTGACAAAAAAGAAGAAAAGAAAGGCGCACCAGCCTAGTGTGTTACCATTGACAATTTATTGAGTACAAATAGTAATAAAAACTACTCACAAGAGACGTGGTATAAAAGGCTTGTCAAAAACGATATGATGGATAACTCTCGAACCGCACTCCAGAATAGGGGGGATAGAGGTGTGTCACTGCCGGGTGACGCGTTTCGAGATGACAAGGACCTCTTCATCAGAGCCCAGCAGTGCAGCAGCTGCACTGCTGGGCTCTGATAAGGAGGCAATAAGTTTAAAAGGCTAAAAATAAAACCTATGTGGTTCACGGTCAAAGTTAAAAAAGCTATAAACAATAAGAAAATAGCCTTTAAAAAATATAAAAATGAAGGAAAACTAGTGTCGTTTAAATGTTACAAAGAATATAATAGAATATGTAAAAAGGAAATCAAGGATGCAAAAATTCAAAATGAACGATAGATTGCAAAAGATAGTAGGACAAACCCCAAAAAATACTTTAAATATATTAATAGTAAAAAGGTGAAGTCTGAGCATGTAGGCCCTTTACAAAATAATCTAGAGTGGGTGACTGAGGACAAAGAGAAGGCAAATGTATTAAATGCTTTCTTCAGCTCTGTGTATGCAATGGAGCATGGGGAGCTCATGTTCATAATGGGGGTGGGAGTGGCACAGCCCCAAATCCACAATGGCTCAAAAGTGATATGGTCCAGAAATATTTAGACAGAACAAAGGTGGATAAAGCACCTGGACCAGATGGCATCCACCCACGGATCCTAAAATAATTGAGCTCTCTAATTTCAAAGCCACTGTATCTAATATTTAGGGACTCATTAATGACAGGAATAGTACCACTGGATTGGCGCAGGGCCAATGTGGTGCCCATATTTAAAAAGGGAACACAGGCCCAGATTCACGTACATCGGCGCATTATTGGACCGGCGTAGCGCACCGCCTTTACGTTAGACTTGCGCCATCTAGCCGCGTAATCCCCCGATTCACGTAGCTTTTGCGCAGGAAATTGCGCAAGCGTAAGGTTTTTTCCAGAGGCGTAAGGAGGAGTAATACAAATTGGGAGGGACGTGGGCGTGTTACATTGAAATGAGCCGTGACCCCATGCAAATGAAGGGCCGGCCGGCTCGCTCATGCGCGCGTGAAGGAGACCATGTCAGCTCCGCTGTGCGCATGCTCACAACTCGGGAGCGGCGCAATCAGTGAAATTGGAAATGGACTAGGGCAACGTTGTGAACTACGCAGACAGCATAAATAGACACACACAAACGCACTTGCATTGCAAAAGTACATTCCTTTGTGTCCCTTCCCATTGAACCAAGTGCTTTTGTTCCTGTTGTTCGTTGCAGTGTGTCTTGTAGTTGTCAGATTAGTGTTCTGTGTGATCAAGTGCTTGTTGGTATATTTGTGAAAGTGTTTTTGATAAGTGTTTGAGAGACTGTTTGTTTGATTGATATATTTTTGTTTGTTTGTTTTCTTGCTTTATTTTTTATTTTATTTTTTTGGTGACTGTTTCTTGCTGAGTGCTAGTGTGATTTTTGGGTGTTCGTTTTCTCTTTGTGTGTGTTCTTGCCTGATTGGTTGTGCTTGTATTTGTGACTGATTTTTGGAGACTGGTAGTGAGTTTGTTTGGAAGTATGACTGAGAGAAAAAGAAAGCTTAATTTTACTGTGGGGGAAAAAATAATTCTTGCCCGGGCCATTAGCGAGTATGGGCGTTTTCTCCACGGCCCGCAGAGTGCCACCACCACCCCCGGCCAGGAGGAGGGAGATATTGGATAGGATCACGGAGCAGGTGAATTCATCGGGGAAGGGGGAGACACGGACCCGGTCTGGGATCGAAAAAAAAATAAATGATCTCCGGCGTCTGGTGAAAAAAAAACTGGCCGCAATGCATGCCCATGCCAGGGGCACAGGAGGGGGCCCACCATGCCGTATTAGGCTTACAGCGACGGAGCATGTGGTGGCCCTGACCTTTCACCGGCATTAAGTGGAGGGCCTGCCAGGCTTTGACACAAGTCCGGTCCCCGCGGTGCCAGGTAAGGTTTTTTGTTCTATCAGGTGTGTAGCATGTGTGGGGGAGGGGGGGGTGAAAGGGAATATGTGCCAAGTGTGTGGATCCTCCAACCTGTGAATGGTTTGTGTCATCCACAGATGTGCAGGAGGGTGCAGGGCCATCTGGCCTGACCGCTCCAACACCAGGACAGCAGCCTAATGAGGCCCCCCCAACAAGGCCACAGTCCGCGGAGGAGGTTCGAGAGGAGGAGGACGATCATGAGGAGGAGGACGATCATGAGGAGGAGGACGATCATGAGGAGGAGGAGTCAGGCACTGGACGAGTGGTTTGTGCGGACTCTTCCCCTCTGGCTGGCAGAAGCCTGCCCTCCCTAAGGGGGAGCCCCCCCCCCCTCCTCCCCCAACATGGCTCCCCTCACAAGGGCCTCCCCTTCTCCCCGCCCACAACCATCAGCTGGAGGCAGGATGTCATCCCAGAGCACCAGGGGGGCGCCCAATCTCCTGCCCGCCAGTCTGCGAAGGGACCAGGCCCTCCAGACCCGCCATCTGGGACAGCTCTGCCAGACTTTTGGGCGGGTGGAGGAGAGCCTGTCCTCCATGAAGGATACGCTGGGTAACCTGGACTCCCACTCCCGGGCTTTCACAACCTGCCTAAATGAACTGCAGACTACAGCAGCAGGCGTTGGGCAGGATGTGAGGGCCCTTACCCAGGCTATCCAGGCCAACACGGCAACACTTGGTGCTTCCCTGGACAGAATTGCCGTGGCCTTGGAGGGCAGGCCGCCAGGTGGGCAGATATCAGGGGCTGCTCCTCCTTCCCCGGCTTTGCCCCTCCCCATGAGTCTCCCCTGAGGGGCCGGGGCCGTGGCCGGGGGCGCCCCAGGCGTGGCTCACGCAGAGGGCAATAATTTTTTTTTCCCCCTTTTTTTTTTTTGCTGACATTTTTTGCATTTTTTTTTTTTTTTTTTTGCTGACATTTTTTTAAAATTTTGGGTTGTGCATGCTGTTTGAATGTGGGGGTGACATTCCTGCTGGAAAAGGGGTGTCATCCTCAATTTTGGTGGAGAAGGGTTCCCCAGGACCAGGGAGAAGTGATCCTCAGGTCCGTGTGATTGGTGTATGAATGTTCAGTGACATAATTGGAGCCTTGACGTGGCGTTACTGCTCACCAGTCCTGCATGGTGGACTGGTGCCAATCCAATTTGATGAGGATGTGGGGTGTGTGTGCTAGGGACCACAGTGGTGTGCATGCATGCATTCTCATTGTGCCATGATTAATGTGTGTGTTTAACGTGCAAAGATGCCCAATATGAGCTGCCTCCTGACTGCTCTTCCCTCAGAAGACGGGGTATCCTCGGTTAGGGGTTGATTGTCTGGTTGGGGGGTCAGGTCATCACGTAGCTCAACCTGCAGGCCCTTCCTCACTGCGAGATTGTGCAGCATGCAACATGCAACGATGATATGGCACACAAAGTTTGGGGAATACAACAGTGTACCCCCAGACTTATCCAGGCATCGGAAACGTGACTTCAGGAGGCCAAAGGTGCGCTCCACCACTGCACGGGTTTTGATGTGTGCTTGATTGTATCTTTCCTCCCCTGGGGTTTGGGGGTTCCGGATAGGAGTCATGAGATGGGGTCCCAGTGCATATGCAGAGTCACCTGGAAGGGAAAAGACAGGAGAATGTTAGTCATGCATGTGCCACTTGTGAGGTGTGCATCACGGGAGGGGATAGTCATGCCTGACTCCCATGTCACTCACCAACCAGCCAGGTGTTCCCATACACGTTCTGATCGAATTCCATTTGGATGTGGCATTGATTGTAGATGTAGCTGTCATGGGTGGATCCGGGGTGTTTGGCACGGACGTGCCATATGAGGCCTTGGGCATCAACTATCACCTGTACGTTGATGGAGTGCCAATTCTTCCGATTGCGGTACATGTGCTCTGTCTCATGGGGGGGCTGGAGTGCCACATGTGTGCAATCAATGGCCCCGATGGTGCGTGGGAATCTGGCAATTCTGTAGAAATCTGTCATTGCCTTCAGCCGCAGGTCCTCAGTGGTGGGTTTGATGATTTGGTTGGCCAAGCGTGTGAGGATTGCAGGGACAACCTGGTGCACACATCTGCTCACGGAGGATTGTGACATCCCAGCCACCACTCCACTTGTACGCTGAAAAGAGCCACTGGCAAGGACATGGAGTGTTGCCAGGACCTTGACCAGTGGCTGCACTGGATGTGAGCGTTGTGTTGGGCTGGTGATGTCCTCCTGCAGGGTTGTGGTTAATTCCAGGATAGCATGAGGGGGGAATCTGAAGATGCGATACACCTCAGAATCACTCATGCCAAAGAGGTCTATGTGTGTGCGGTATACCCTCTCCCGTGCCATCCTCCGTGCCATCCTCTGTGCCCTCCTCCTTCTTTGGTCATCTAAATTCACTAGTGCAGCTATGAGCGACGATGCCCCTGGCATGTTGGCAGTCAAATTGTAGTGCAACACGTGTGTGTGGTCTGCTCCTCAGTAACGGTGTTGCTTTCTGTGAGATGTAGACGTTTTTTCAAAATTTAGACCAGCTTTTAGGTGCTCTAACTTTAGACAGGACATTTTGCTGTTGCGCACATCGCGTAGCCTGCGCAGCAACTGCGTTTTTTTGTGGATCCCCGCAACTCCCTCATTAGCATATTTGACTAGCAAATCAATGGTGTGTCTAGCGCATTTTTGCGCAGACGGATGCGTCTGTCTAACGAAATTACGCCGGACAAAAAAAAGTAGATTTCTGGCGTAATTCGTTTTCTGAATCGCGCGCATCTAAACGCACGCGCACATTTAGACTTACGCACGCGCAACACCAGTTGCGCAGGCGTAATCGCTCTGTGAATCTGGGCCACAGTCTTTACCAAGTAACTATAGACCTCTTAGTTTAACTTATATAGTTGGGAAGATACTGGAACGTTTAATAAAAGACCACATGGATGAGTTCTTGCTGGAAACATAGGGCCAGATTCACAGAGCCCTTACTCCTGTCTAACTGGTGTTAGACTGGAGTAATTTTAAATTACGCGCGTTTTTTAGCTAGTCGGAAACCTCAAACCATGAATAGACGGCTGCAGGCTTCAATTCGACTGGATTACGCGTTCGTACGCCTTCGGATCTACGCTGCAATAAAATTGCGGCCACTGGGTGGACTTCCCGTCGTTTTCCGCGTCGGGGTATGCTAATAAGCTTTTGCCGGCGATCCCAGAAATTACAAACGTTTATCGCAATCTCTTACGGCACCTTTAGTCATCTTTTTTTTGCGTAACACTATACCAGCTTTTTGCTGCTCTAATATTAGACAGCCCATGTTAAGTATGGCCGTCGTTCCCGCGTCGAATTTCTACGTTTTCCGACGTCTTTTATTATTTTTTACGTAAGTCGTCCGGGAATAGGAATGTTCGTAAACGACGCTACTCAAACAACGAATGACGTAATGACGTGATTTCGCGCATCGCACGGCGGGAAATTTCTGAACGGAGCATGCGCAGTTCGATCGCCGCGGGGACGCGCCTAATTTAAATGCTTCACACCCCCTAATCGCGTATTTCGATTACGCGGTGAGAAATAGACTACGCCGCCGTAGCGTACGGGCAAAAATCTACCAGAATTCGATGTAGAGCCTGGTAAAATACGGCAGCGTAGAGTATTTCGATTACGCAGCGCAAAATTAAGTGTATCTGAATCTACCCCATAATATTCAGAATTAGGACATTATGGTACCATTTGTTGGTAACATTATCAATAAATGATTGCTATTTTTGAGAAGTGTTATTGGACCTTTCTGCAGACAAATAATTGATATACACAACTGAGACAAACATTTGAATCAGCATATTTAAGAATTGAGGTTTACATTGTTGGCAGAATTTGTCACTTGTGAAATATCCTACTCTTGCAGCAATTGATTGACCCTAGTATAGTGACTTTTGGCTGGCTTGTAATATATCAATGTAGAAAATGATATTAGATGACATTACTGACTAACAATATTATGTAATTATGTATTTAACATGTTTTAGCTGAATCTGCAGCTTGTAACAGTATTTCTGACACCGTGAAAAATGTAATGTGTAAGATAAAATTAAAATCTACGCCGTTGTAGCGTACAGGCAAAAATCTACCAGAATTCCATTTAGAGCCTGGTAAAATACGGCAGCGTAGAGTATTTCGATTACGCAGCGCAATATTAAGTGTATCTGAATCTGGCCCAAACTATTTAAGCAGCAGACAGCATGGATTCATGAAAGACAGAAGTTGCCAGACAAGCCTGATTTCCTTTTATGAAGAGGTAAGTAAAACCCTGGACAGAGGCGTGGCTGTGGACGTGATATACTTGGATTTTGCAAAAGCATTCAATACAGTACCACACACATGGCTCATGTGTAAGGTAAGGTCTACAGGATTGGATATAGCAGTTTGTAAATGGATAGAAAACTGGCTGAAAGACAGGAGTCAGAGAGTTGTGGTTAATGATTCATACTCTGAATGGTCCAAGGTTATCAGCAGTGTACCCCAAGGTTCAGTGCTGGGACCCTTACTTTTTAATATATTTATAAATTATATTGGGTCTGAGATCAAAAGTAAAATTTCTGTCTTTGCAGATGACACCAAGCTATGCAGTGGAAAAACGTCCGTACAGGATGTTGCCAATTTACAAGCCGACCTCAATGCTCTGTCTAATTGGGCGACTAAGTGGCAGATGAGGTTTAATGTTGATAAATGTAAAGTTATGCACTTAGGGGTTAATAATATGCACGCATCATACATGCTAGGGGGAGTACAACTGGGGGGATCTGTAGTGGAGAAGGATCTGGGTGTTTTAGTTGATCATAAGCTCAATAATGGCATGCAATGCCAAGCTGCGGTTTCCAAAGCGAGAAAAGTCCTTTCTTGTATTAAGAGAGGTATGAACTCCAGAGAGAGAGATATAATTTTGCCCCTGTACAAATCATTAGTAAGACCTCATCTGGAATATGCAGTCCAGTTTTGGGCACCAGTTCTCAAAAAGGATATCGGAGAACTGGAGAAAGTGCAGAGAAGGGCAACCAAATTGATAAGAGGCATGGAGGAGCTCAGCTATGAGGAAAGATTAGAAGAACTACATTTATTCACTCTTGAGAAGAGGAGAATAAGGGGGGATATGATCAACATGTACAAATATAAAGTATGTTTCATATAATTTAGCAAACATACTGACAAAGGTAAAACCATGGAACATCCAGGAGGAAAGTCACATCCCCATTTTTGTTTCACTACATATGTGTGTGTGTATGTATGTACATATATGTGCATTTAGGTGTATGTAGATATATATATATATACATATTCCCATTCACCATGGATTGGTTACAATAACTAGAACAGGCAAAATATGTGACTCTTGATGAGTTGTATACCTAATTTCCGCCGGATTTTTTCCAAAATCCATTCATTATTCCCCAACATATTTTTAAAAATTGCTGTACACTGTTGAGGAAGTTTGAACAGATCATTATTTTAGTGAATCACCAGTGGCGGGACAAGTTCTTCTTAGAACATTACATCTCCCGCTCGATCTCCCCATGAGGTCTAAGGCCCCGTACACACGATCTGTCAAAACCGATGAAAACGGACTA
This sequence comes from Rana kukunoris, assembly GCA_029574335.1. Taxonomy (NCBI): domain Eukaryota; kingdom Metazoa; phylum Chordata; class Amphibia; order Anura; family Ranidae; genus Rana; species Rana kukunoris. The sequence goes on along the minus strand of JAJQKJ010000578.1, from coordinate 110,503 downwards.
AAGGTCTGTTTCATCGGTCCAAACTGATCATGTGTGGGCCCCATCGGTCAGTTATCCTTTGGTCAAAAAAAAGAGAACTTGCTTTAAAATTTAACTGATGGACGCCTAATCTGATCGTTATTATGCAAAAGCATCGGTTAAAAAGCTGCGCATGCTCAGAATCAAGTCGATGCATGCTTGGAAGCATTGAACTTTTTTTTTTTTTTAGCATGTCGTTGTGTTTTATGTCACCGCGTTCTGACACGATCGTTTTTTTAACCGATGGTGTGTAGGCACATCAGACCATCAGTCAGCTTCATCGGTTAACCAATTAAAACCGTCCATAAGACCATTCTCATCAGATGGACTGATCGTGTGTACGCGGCCTAAGAGTCCTTAAAACATGTTCCTTCCTGTCACGCGAATTACAAACTAAATGGTCACAAATTTCAGAATTTTGCACACAGAAATGGATGTAGACCATCATTAACCACTTAAGGACCGCCTACTGCACATTTACGTCGGCAGAATGGCACGGCTGGGCACATCAACGTATATATACGTTGGTTTTAGTACCCAACCGTGGACCGGGACCGCGGGATTCGCGGACCCGATCGCCGCTGCAGTGCGGCGATCCGTCCCTGGAGCGGAAGAACGGGGAGAGCCGAGTGTACACACGGCTTCCCCGTGCTTCTCTGTGGCCGGAGCATCGATCGCGTCATCCCTGTAATAGGGGGACGCGATCGATGACGTCACACCTACAGCCACACCCCCCTACAGTTGTAAACACACACATTAGGGCACACATTCCCTACAGCGCCACCTGTGGTTAACTCCCAAACTGCAACTCTCATTTCCACAGTAAACAATGCAATTTAAATGCATTTTTTGCTGTGAAAATGACAATTGTCCCAAAAATGTGTCAAAATTGTCCGAAGTGTCCGCCATATTGTCGCAGTCACGAAAAAAAAAATCGCTGATCGCCGCTATTAGTAGTAAAAAAAAAAAATTAATAAAAATGCAATAAAACTATCCCTTATTTTGTAAACGCTATAAATTTTGCGAAAACCAACCGATAAGCGCTTATTGCGATTTTTTTTACCAAAAATATGTAGAAGAATACGTATCGGCCTAAACTGAGGAAAAAAAATGTTTTTTTATATATTTTTGGGGGATATTTATTATAGCAAAAAGTAAAAAATATTGCATTTTTTTTTAAATTGTCGCTCTATTTTTGTTTATAGCGCAAAAAATAAAAACCGCAGAGGTGATCAAATACCACCAAAAGAAAGCTCTATTTGTGGGAAAAAAAGGACGCAAATTTTGTTTGGGAGCCACGTCGCACGACCGCGCAATTGTCTGTTAAAGCGACGCAGTGCCGAATCGCAAAAACCCCTTGGGTCATTTGCCAGCGTATTGGTCCGGGTCTTAAGTGGTTAAGCAGCGTGAGCAAAAATACCTAGATTTAATACAACAATTGAGGACTAACATATCCAACCTCATTCACCTTTTTTTTTTTTTATTCCTTCCACATCAGACTTAACCTAGTCGTTTAGGATGGTAGAGATGATTAGTGTGTTTTGGAAGGATCATCGTTATTCCGACCTTCGTCTTTCCGCCTCAGGTTTTGCATCATTTGTGGATGATTCAGTTTATTTTGATTATTTTATTTGTTCATTTATTTCCTCTTTTTTTTTTTGTTTTTGTTTCTTCTTTTTTTTTTCTCCTCTCCCCCTTTTGTCATGGAGACAGCTGTATTGTTACAAGTAGTTTTTAGTACAGTTATTATATGCTTCTTATAAGGCTATACACACTCAATAATCACCTCAATGCCTACCCCCTAGGTTTCTGTATAATTTTTTTTTTTTTTCCTTCTCCCCCCCTAATAATTACCCCCCCACTATTCTTACCACGTTTACCTTTGTGGTCGGGTCATCAGCATTTATCAATTTTTTTCTAATAGTATTCTCGAGAAATTTTCGGTCCCATTTCCTTCCACCACTTTCGCCCTCTTCCTCCCCCTGGTCTACCCTTCTCAGGTACTCCATCTCTGCTATATGATCTACTCGGTGTGTAAATTCTTTTAAGGATGGTTTTTGTGGGTTGAGCCAATATTTCGGGATCAGTCCCTTTGCTGCGTTGAGCAGCACTGGGACCAATGATGAGGCATATTTTTTTTCCCCCTTTACTTGTCCTTGTCTGTGGAATAGGCAGGATAGTGGATCTAATGGGATCTGTTCTCCAGTGATTGTCTCGATTAATTTAAGAATCTCGGTCCAGAATTCCCTAATCGCCGGGCAGTCCCACCATATGTGCAAGGCGGTCCCTACTTGGTTGCACTTCCTCCAACAAAGGGGGGAATTGTCCAATGATATTTTATTGAGTCTGACAGGAGTCAAGTGCCATCTCATCATGCACTTGTAATTAGCTTCTATTGTTATTATATCTTTTGCATAGGTAAATGTCGCTCTAGTCATATGTGCTTCTTCTATTCTTTCTCCGATTTCTTTTTCCCAGGCTTCTATGCTTTGTAGCGTATCTTTTGTCCCTATTACTGTAAGGATTTTATAAATCCTAGCGATTCCATGTGATAAAGGTTTTCCCCCGGTGCAAAGTTTTTCTATTGGGTTCTGTGCTGTATCGTCCCTTATTGGTGATGAAAGGGTGGTGACAAAGTGCTTTAGTTGTAGATATTCCCATTTAGTTATCTGTTGTGTCCCGGCTACTATGTGTATCTCTTCTTTATTTATTATTTTTCCTTGTGTTACTATATCCCCAAGTCTTGTGCTGCCAAGTTTTTTCCCTAGTATACCCCTATTCCCCGGTGGAAAAAAATTTGTGTTTGCAAGTGGGATTAGTGGGGAATTATATTCCCATTTTTCACTCCTGTGCACCCCATCCCATATCTTAAAGGCCTGTTTTGTGATAGAGTGAGTGTTTACATTAATAATTCTATATTTTGGTGGGATCCATATATTTGTGGTCAAGTGCTGGTTGCTTATCCTATTTTCCAAATGGGCCCATTTTTTTTGTGGATTCTTATTAGTCCATTCGACTAATCTCGCTAAAATTACAGCTTGGTAGTATCTTTTTATGTCCGGGAGGGCCAATCCTCCTCTTTTTTTTTCCCGAGTTAGGGTTGCATAGCTTATTCTGGGTTTTTTGTCTTGCCATATGAATTTCGAGATGATATTTTTTACAACCTTGAAGAAAGTTTGTGGGACATTTATTGGAAGCATTTGAAATTTATAAATTATCTTTGGTAAAACTGTCATTTTGAATAGATTGATCCTCCCCATCCAGGAGATATGTTTGTGCGAGAAATTTTTTAGATCTCGTCTAATGTCATTGAGAAGAGGAATATAATTTGCCTCAAAAAGGTCTGCTACTTTGGGGGTTATTTTTATCCCAGATAAGTAAGTGATTTTTGTTCCCACGTAAAGGTAAATGTTCTACGTAGATCATCCTCTTCCTTTTGATCGATCCCTATATTCATGATGACAGTTTTAACTGGGTTTATTTTGAAGTTAGAGAGTCTTCCGTACCTTCCTATTTCATCCAAAATTTTAGGAATTGATGTTTTGGGCTTGGTTACATACAAGAGAACATCGTCCGCATAAGCTGCCAACTTCTGTTCCTCTTCTCCTACTCTCACCCCGCCTATGTCTGGGTTGTTCCTGATCTTACACAACAAGGGCTCCAATGCCATCACATATAGAAGGGGGGAGAGCGGGCAGCCCTGCCTTGTTCCGTTCATCATATCAATCACCTTGGAGTCCCTCCCATTTACCTTTACTTTTGCAGTAGGGGACATATATAGGTTTCCGACCCATTTCATGAATCTAGGTCCCAGTCCTATGCTTCTTAAAGTCTCCATCATGAACCCCCAGTCTACTCTGTCGAACGCTTTTTCAGCATCTAATGCCATGAGTACGGCTGGGGGTCCTTCCCCATTATCATCTTGTAGCATTAAAAGTGTTCTTAAGCTGTTGTCCCTCCCTTCTCTACCTTTTACGAATCCCGTCTGGTCCGAACTTATAAGGTCAGGCATGTACGGTTTTATCCTTGTTGCGAGGATCTTGGCGAAGATTTTTATATCCGCATTTAGCAATGCTATTGGACGATAGTTAGAGCATAGGGTCTTATCTTTTCCTGATTTAGCTATTATAGCGATGTTAGCTAGAAGGGATTCTTTCCTAACATCTTCTGTTCCCCCGATTTTATTGAAATAAGTACACATTTCTGGGATTAGTGACTCTTTGAATTTTTTGTAGTATTTTATTGGCAGGCCATCCGGGCCTGGGCTTTTCCCCCCGGAAGTTCCTTGGATCGCTTGACTGATTTCTGTTTGTGTTATTGGCTTTTCTAAGTTTTCTGCTATTTCCTGTGTTAGTTTTGGAAGATTGGTCTCACTTAGGTATTCTCTTATTTTTTCTAATCTGTTTCCCTTTTCCTCTTGTGTCTGGGCTGTCCTGATGGAGTATAAAGAGGCGTAGAACGTCCGGAAGGCTTCGGCAATCTCAGTCGTCCTATACCGCATCTGTCCTTGCTGATCTATTATTTTTTCTATGTAGTTTAGGTTTCTCTTTTCTTTTGAGATCCTAGCCAAATATTTCCCAGGTTTGTTCCCCCATAGGTACCGTTCTTTCATCACGTTTTTAAATATTTTCCTTGTTTCACTCTTCATTTGGTCTTTTAATTGAGTCCTCTTTGTTACCAATTCCTGATAGACATTTGTGTCATTGGTTTGGTTTTTATGTTTGATTTCTAGGTCTTGGAGCTCTTTTATTATCTTTTTTCTACTCATCTCTCTTTCCTTTTTTTTTTTTTCCCTAAGGAGATTAATTTGCCTCGAATGGTTGCCTTATGGGCTTCCCAAATGGTTGTGGAGCTTACATCGGGGGTGTTGTTGATCTTGAAATATTCAGCTATATCTGACCTTATTATATCCAAAACTTCTATGTCTTCTAATAACTCTTCGTTTAATCTCCAGGAACCCCTTCTTTCTTCAATTTCTGGGAAGTGTATACTCACCATAACTGGGGCGTGATCTGAGATTGTCACAACCCCTATTACGGCGTTATCTACGTACTCTAGGGTTTCATGGTCGACCATTATATAGTCTAGCCTCGAGTACATATTATGTACAGTAGAGTAGTATGTATAATCCTTTTTAGTTGGATTGAGAACCCTCCAAGGGTCTATTAACTGACTCGAAAATAGTTTTTTTTTTCACTACTTGTTGTTGTTTAGTGTTAGCTATGTTAACTGTCGATATTCTATCTAGTTGTATATCAAGGGTAAAGTTGAAGTCCCCGGCTAAGACCACGTTTCCTTGTTTAAATTCGGTAAGTTTGTTCAAGATTGAGGTTAAATATTTCTGGGGAAATTTATTTGGACAGTAAACGTTGGCCAGCGTATATCGCTTACCTTGTAGAAGACCTCTTAGAAACAAATATCGACCATCAGGGTCCACTAACCTGTCTTCCACGACAAAACTTAGATTTTTCCCTATACCTATGGCGACTCCTCTAGATCCTCTCTGAGGGGAGTCTCCATAGTACCATGTTGGGACTGCCCGAGAATCCAGCCTCACCCTTGAGTCAAGGGTTATGTGTGTCTCCTGGAGAAAAACTACGTCTGCAAAATATCTCTCGATCTCTTTTAAAATTGTATGTCTTTTACGCGGGGAACAAAGTCCCCTTACATTATATGAGATTAAGTTTACCTTAGACATATGCTTATTTCTAATTTCTTGTGTCTAATCCCTCGCTGTTTTCGTCTTCTCTTTCTGTTCTGGTGTTCACTCGACCCTTTATTCCTTCTTCTCATTTCCTTCTCACCTATCCCTTCCCTACCCCCTCTATCCCTTATCCCCGATAACCCCTGCCTCCTCCCCAACGCCCCCTCCCTCCCCCCCCCCTCTACCCCTCCCCAACCCCGATCCACCCCTCCCCCCTTTTCCTTGATGGAGAAGACTTGACCCCCTCCCCGGCACCCCCTCCCTCCCCCCCCCCCTCTACCCCTCCCCGTCCCCAGACCACCCCACCCCCCTTTCCCCTGATGGAGAGATCTTGACCCTGAGGTCCTCCTATGGAGCATCATCTCTTACACTAGGTGTGCAAGGGTGCTCCCTCTAAGGTGAGGCGGAGTACAAATCAGCGCCTCCTCGAATCCCCTGAACCCAGGGAGATTCCTCCGGCGGTTGAGAACTCCTGGCCCCCGATGTCTCCACAACGCTGAACCTAGTGCCCCCGAACATTTTTCTTATTATTGATGACAATTAATTAGTGACAATTAACCTCCCCTCCCACCCTCTCTCCCCCCTCTCCCCCCCCCAGGTATAAATCTCAGATTCTTCATTTGTTGCTTGGGGTTGGGATTCCCAGCCTTTGGCAAAACTCAGGGATTTCATCCAGGAATCTCAACTTCGCCGTGATCCCCTCTTTTCTAGCTATCAGACATGCTGGGAAACCCCAGTTATACTGTATTTCTAGTTCTTGTAACACCCGTAATAAAGGCTTCAAGGACCTTCTTCTTCTAAGAGACTCTTGTGACAGGTCTTGATATATTTGTATGCTCTGATCCTCAAATTTAATTGGGGACTTTTCCCTTAGATTTTTCCATAGTTGATTTTTTTCCTCCCAACTTTCAAATCGTATTATAATGTCTCGAGGTTTATCTTGAGAGATTTCTATGGGCCTTCTTATCCTATGGGCTCGTTCAATTTTTAGTGGGAGGGATATTTCTCTATCCAATATTGGATTGCAAATTTTCCGTATGATTTCTGGAAGGTTTTCTGATTGGGAGGAGTCGGGGACTCCGCGTATCCTGATATTTTTTCGTCTGTCCCGATTTTCCTGGTCTTCTGCTTTATATGCCTGTTCCCTTTGCTCTCTTTTTTGTTCTATCAGCTCCGCTTCCAGCTTTCTGATGATGATGGAATTATGTTGTGTTTTTTTTTCCACTTCCTCCACTCTCTCTAACATAAATCCCATGTTTCTCTCCATTCTCTCCATTTGTGCTGACAACGCTTTTTCTAATGAAGCGAACATTTCCTTCATTTCAGATTTTGTTGGTAATGCCAAGTCTGTTAGTTGATCTTCTACATCCAGTATTGAGGCGGTTTCATGATCGCGGTCTATCGCTGACTCTGATTGGGATTCCAGATTTGTTGTACTATTTGAATTGGTTGAAGCAGATTTTGACTTATCCTTTTTCTTTTCCTTCTCCTTCTCATTCGATCCCTGCGTTACATATTTGCTCATTGGCCCTGGGCTTTGACTCAGTCTGGGGGTCGAGGAGGGACCCCCCCTTGCTCCCCTCGTTCTAGTACTCATGTCAGGAATTTGCACAGCTAGAGATTCTGGATGAGGGAATGTGGAGAAAGAAAAGAGGGAGAAGGGGGGGGAGGGGGAAGAAAACAGGGGCTATTTTTAAGATAGTTCCCCAAGACCCAGTATTTTTACTCTAAAAAGCAGAAACCTTGATAATTAGATAATATTGGGTGTTGAGGATCGCGGCTTCCTCCCAAAATCCTCCCAGTCTTAGTTTTACTATGGTTTTACTATATCGGTAGTCAGATATGTCTCCGTATGTCTCCGTGTATTTCCGTTTGAGGATATGACCATATGCCAACTTAATACCATGTAACCCTCCCCTAAGTGAACCTCACCAAAATAACTTTTGGTGATAGCTTATTCTCCGGCCGGGTGGCCTGCCTTCCATTATTCTTGCATACCAGCCCACATTCTCCGTATATCACCATATATCAACATATATCAACATATATCACCGTATGATCTTCAGAAATAGTACTGAGTAGAACTGAGTGGTTAAGGTGTAATTATAGTTGTTTTATGCTTCCGGCCATTGATAAATCAGTTGATGGTATTATTGGGCTTTGTTCATATAGTTGTGCAGGAGGGAGAAAGGCGTGTAGTTGTTAATATGTTCACCTGGAGGGGGTAGGGGCACTTTGACTCAGTCACCCATACTATAGCCTCCACTGTACTAGCTTACGGAAAAGACAGCAAAAAAAACGGAAGAGAAACAAAAAACAATAAAAAAAATAATGTCTTACTCACGGACCCACAGTTTCTCTTCCCCTTGTCCTGATCCGGTCTCCATGTTCACAGTTTCTTAATGTATAATACTTACAGTTTGACTTACAGACTTACAGACTTACTTACTGCAGGCCTTTCTGATTGTCTGTTGCAGTGCAATAGCTATTTTCTGGGGGTCGGCAGGGAGGACGGGTTTGAGTGATGACTTTGTCAGAGTAACCAGAGTAACCTGTAATGGCTTTGACGACTCTGTCAGGGTAGCAAGGACCAGGTCCTGATCCAATAATTTCCGACAAATGATGTGGGATGAAGGGGGATCCAGTGAAAAAAGGATGTCTATGCTACAAGCATCTTCCCCCCCCTCTCCACCTCCGTGTCCCCCGCCAACTATGCCCCCCCCGTCCGCGCCCGACACCTCTCCCCTCGGTGCACCGCGCCAATCAGACCCGCGACCCGGAAGCAGCACCGTGTCGTTGCGTCAGGAGCCCCGGGGCAAGGGACAGGAAAGGACGCCTCCAACTACCCCCGCTCCCCCCAGTGAAGCCGACCACGATCCCGAGGGGGTCCCGAGGGGGACTCCACCAGCGTGAGCGTAGGGGTGCCGGCAGCCAGACCTCCAGATGAACGCTGCGAGGTAAGCGAGGCTAGGACGAATGACACACCGCTCCGTGAGCGTGTTTAGCTGGGTCTATGGGAGCTACGAGGAGGAGACATGCATCTGAAGGCCTGGAGGACCTGAGAGGGAGCCCGAAGAGGGGGGAGAGATGGGCGGAGGAGGTGATCACACAGGACGCATTGGGTTCGGCACAGTTAGGGTTCTGTATCAGCTAACCGACAACTAGGCAGGTGGCGTGCTGGCGTGCTGGTTCAGCCATCCCAGCGCTGCGGGACCTTCTCGGGAGCCTTCGTTCCTAACCGCCTCGGAGTGAGGCTCGCGTCATCCTAGGCTCCTCCCTCCGAGGCAACCTCATTCACCTTTCATCACATTTACTTACCACTTGGTTCAATACCTTAAAACAACACACGAAAAAAGATGAGGATAAATTGATTAAAGTGAAACTAGGTAAAATGAGGAGAGACCTGGCTGATTTAAATCTGGGGAAGGTTTTCAATTGGAATAAAGGATTCCGACCACCTCTGGCAGACAACGACATAAGTCAAGCTCCACAAACAATAATTTTTTTTTTATTTATCCTTCCATATCTTATCAGAATCAGAAACCTCAAAATTGCAACGAGGCCTCAACTTTGCCCCTTCATCCTTTACCTAACTCATTTACACTATTTAAGGATTTGCACAGTTTTATACGTACTGTACAGTACTCTCACCCTAAAACGTTATTTCAACATCAAACCCCCAAAAGACACAGCGTGTTCATCCAATCTATTCACTCAGGGTACCACCACCAACTCAGAAGGTCCTAATTCAGTTGCTCTGGGTATACTGGAAAAATTATACTGCTACAATGATATAGGTGAGGACGAGGACCTAGTCCTCTTTACACAACACTTATCCACCTCTCCCCCAGTGCAACACAGTAAATTTAGGCCAAAATCCATTTTTAATCCCACACATGTCAAGGGACCGTATCTTTAAACATTCTATCAAGTTATATACTCGGATTTTATAAAACTCTGCAATCAGACCCATACCAGTCATTCCAATTATTCTAATCTTACTCCAAATGAGAAAACATCTCTCACTGACCTTGCCCACAACCATGACCGACAAAAGCGGCGGGATAGTTGTCCAAGATAAAGATTATCTTTTGGAAGCCCGCTGCCTTTTTTCAGACACTACGACATACATAAAACTTCGGTCCGATCCCTTACCAAACTTCATCGTTGAAGCAACTCACTTATCAAAAAAAGCTAAGGAAGATGGTATAATCACTAAATTAGAATATGCCTTTTTCAACAGGAGTTTTTTCTCAACACCATACTTCTATCACATACCCAAAATTCCCAAAAATACCATAAACCCACCTGGTAGGCCAATAGTTGCAACCATGGACAGCATAACCAGTCCAATTTCACAGTACATTGACCAGTTCCTCCAGCCACTTGCGCAAAATCTCCCATCGTATATTAAAGATGGGGTACATCTTCTCGAACTACTTGCCAATTACACTTGGGAACCTACTTACACGTGGACTTCCTTAGATGTTAATTCCCTTTATACTTCCATACCACATCCCATAGGCCTCAGAGCCAAGGAAAATTTTATTTCAACAGATCCCCTACTTAACCCAAAACAAGCAGAGTTCATTCTGGCAGCCACAGAATTCTGCTTGTCACATTTTGAGTTTGATGAAGAGTTTTATTTACAGGTGATGGGCGCAGCTATGGGGGCTAACTTTGCCCCCAGCTATGCCAACCTGATCATGGGACTTAGGGAAGCCAATTACATCTGGCACAATAATCCATATACCTCCCATATTGTTTTTTATGGGAGGTATATATATGACAATATTCTCATCTGGGATGGCCGGATTCCCTCTTCACCGAATTCCTACAACATTGCAATTCTAACACTTTCAGTTTATCTTTCACTTCAGAGCATGATTCCAAACAACTATTATTTTTAGATTTAACACAATATCATAAAGATGGCCAGATATTTTCCAAAAATTACAACAAGCCCACAGCAGGAAATTCCTATTTAAACCACCACAGCTGCCATTACCCGAGGTGGATAAATAATATTCCCAAAAGTCAGTTCTGCCGTCTCCGCAGGAACTGCACCATCAAAGCAGATTATATTGAAAAAGGGTCCCACCTCAAACAAAAATTCACAGAAAAAGCTTTTCTGTCCATTAAAGAAGCCTTTAATTACTATCTGTCCGATCCAGCTGTGCAATCCAAAGACACCAACCAATCTGCAATCCAACTGGTCAGATTCGTTACCCAATTTCATACCAAATACAAAAACAAATTAACACATTTTAAACAAACACTGGTCCATTCTATTGGAGGACCCTCAGTTGCAATCCACTATCCCAGAGAAGCCAAAATTCTAAAATAGGAAAGCCAGAAACATTAAAAATCTCATAGCTTCCAGTAAGTATAAACCCCACCCAGGTGCTTCCACACGCACCACGTGTCTCATTCCCTTGGTTGGCATGTTTCAGTGTCGCAAGGCATTGTGTCTGACATGTAAACACGTCAACCACGGCCAAAAGGAATTCACAATAAAAGGAAAAACGTACTCAATTCCCAGCTTCTTTAACTGTTCGACAGAATTTGTCGTTTATTGACTCATTTGTCTGTGTGGTCTCCACTCAGTTGGGAGAACCATACGGACACTCAGGAAGAGATTTGGGGAACACCATAGTTTTGTAGAGGGTGGAAACGGCATGTCCCTGGTACGTTCCCACTGGCAGAGGGAAACCTTTCTGCCGTCTCTGCCAGAGTGAAACCTTTTGGAAATCCTCTCACCTGGGGGCCTCAATGAGGAAATCGATTTGTCAATAATTTGATTTGATGCGTCCTTCTAATTTTATTCCATTTTCCTTCTGATATACAGTGTTGTTATAGTCATGTCAATTTGTGTGTCTACATCATAGAGCCACATAAAAAACACACACATATATATATATATATATATATATATATATATAAATATATATATACTTATAGGTAATAACTATGTCCAAATAATTTTTTCCAGGTCCCCTCTCTCTCCCCTTTCCCAAACCACATTTGAAAAATCCCCTACAACACCCCTCTCTGGTATCTTGGTCCATACAGTATAGCAAGTACTGTTATAGGTTAAGGTACATTCACACTCAATTAACACGTGTTAAGATTTATTTTGATCAGGTGCATAAGCAAACACAATCTACCATGTTAGTGAGTGTACAATTTATCGGGCACACGTTTGTTTGGTTAAAGTAAACATGGACATGTGTGTGCATTTATATGTGGGTATTTCTTCTACATGCATTTTTTCTATATATTTTTATTTTTATCTTATTTATTTTTTGTAGTGTATTTTATTTATTTTATTTTATTTATTCCCATCCATTTAATTCTAATTTCATTTTATTTTTATTTTCATTTTTTATATATATATATATAATATATATATATAATTTTTCCTCATATCTTTATTTTCTATATTTCTTATTGTAACATTGATCGTTGCCCATTAATGTTTTTGTCCATTGTTCTATCATATGCATTTGTATTTGTATCGTGTTTATTTTCGGTTATTGTTGTAATTTTGCTATATTGTCTTTCCTCTGTTTTTGCTGAACCTTTTAACATATGCATGCCATCTATGCTCCGTATGTGGAGAGAGTAAAAAGAAAGGATATTAGGACCCAGGAGCTCTGCGGACAGAGCATATAAGCCCAAATCCAACATGAAGAAGGAGCGCATGCTCTGTAAACGCATCGCCTATTGGTCCCTTGAGTCACCAGAAAATGCCGTCATCAACAGGGCCCACCGCTCACCTGGAACTGACGTCACAGCCCCGGCTCCCTGTGTGACTGAGATACACGAAGCGTCGGCATCCACCGGCATTACCTGCTCCACTACACCAGATCACAGCCATTCAAAGTGACTTTCCTTCCAGATGTTCCATGGTTTTACACGCAATTTTATCCACCTTTGTGAGTATGTTTGCTTTACTTGCTCAATAAATTATATGCAACATACTGCACATAGAGTGGCGCCTTTGTGTTCTCTCCCCCCGCTGATTCAACATTTGCTTCATATCTTCCCTGGGCTGCCTTCAAGTGCTTTAGCACGGACTATAAGGACTTAAACAGTCTCATGTTTTTAACCATTGACTGGATTTTAAGAGTTTTCTCCTTTTTTATTTAAGTTATTTTACATCGCTGCTGGTGCAAGCGCCAACTCTCTCCTATAGGTAAATTTTGTTTGCTCACTGTAATCAGTGTAGCTGCATTCTACTAGTAAGGTGCGTAGCTTTGAAGTTGGAATTAGGCAACCAGCTGTCCTTGGGCATTGTGTGAGTAGAGATGCTTCTGAGAGACCTTGGGGATCTTTGGTCACTGGCTGGTGCTCTGAAGCACTTAGTCCATTTAATCCTTTGTAAATGGGACTCTGCTCTTGTGGCTAAATAAAGGAGTTTTTATTTAACTACTACTACTACTTCAAAGTCCACTGTTTGTTGCAAGCAAAGATTTTATAACAGCTTTTCCAGAAAGAATACGTAGTCCTCAAGTTGTATATAGTTCCTGTTTGGAGTATCCCACTTAATTCCCTCAACCATATCCAAGTTCTCCAGAAATATAGCAACAAAAAAACACCTTAACATTTTCCAATGGGCTGTTTGCACAGAAGTCAATCCAGAGATCAACTTCTGTATAACCAACATGCCCATAGATGGATCGAGATTTGTCCAGTTCCTGCTGAACAGGCTGATTTTCAAATTATCTATAGGCGGCTTTGCCATTTCAAATCCACCACATAAATGTATCTACACTGCAAAAATATTACCTTTTACCATTAAGAAGGGAACTTCAAGTGACAAGCCACTGTTCAAATTGCAGCCAGCAGAAGCCTTGAAGTATATATTTAGTCTGAAAATTACATCCTGTTAGAGCACTTCATGTTAACCCCTTTTGCAGGTATATCTATGCAAAATGTTAAAAATAAGTGCCTATACTGTTTAAAATCCAATAAAGCACTGTCTCACCCTGCTTTGCACAACCTTAGTTGTTCTCTATTATCGACACTGTGCTGATAATCATTGAGTCAAAAGAGGCCAATCTGCTGACAGCCTCAAGATTTACTGCTGCTAAGGGGGGGGGAAGCATCAGGAATAACACAGACTGTGCCAAGGAAGGACAGATTAAGGAGGAAGAAAATAAAAGCAGAAGAGATGACAGGACAAACTCTGCTACCAGGGAGATACAAAAGAGTTAAAATTACAAGGATAGCATTTTATCTCATCTCCCTGATATTCTCTCCTTTATGCCTTGGCAGGGCAGCATTATGAGAGTGAAATAAAATGGGCTGTGGACAATTAATACCAAATTTGGTTTATAGTCTTATAGTCTTATCTCATCTCCCTGATATTCTCTCCTTTTCTGCTTTGGCAGGGCAGCATTATGAGAGTGAAATAAAATGGGCTGTGGACAATTAATACCAAATTTGGTTTATAGTCTTATAGTCTTCATTTCAATATTAAAAAAAAAAATCTATTTCTGTATTCATTCCCATAAAAGAGGGGGAATTATTAAGTTGCCCCTCATATGAGAATGAGACAGAGTAGGGATAAAGTTGTTATAATAAAAAAATAATAATGAAATGTAACTTTAAAATGATTGGTTACTTACCTGTATGCATGATCCCTTGTCAGTTTGGTCAGGTGACCTGGATTACCTATATATAGGAGTGAAAAAGATCATTATTTATCAGAGTGGCGTTGACAGCTTCAGAAGACATGCCCTCCCTCCTGCTTCGTTGTTGCAGCCCAATGTTATGTGGTTTGGTTATGTCTCTTCATCAGAAGGGGACAGTTTATTGTCATATTATAGTTTTATTAGCTCGAGCTGTGATGGCTGGGCTATTTTATGTATAATAAACACAGTTATGGAGTATCAATATTAAAGATATGTATATGCAGTAAATTTATTATTAATACCAACAATAAAATGGGCTGCGACCAATTAATATCAAGTTTGGTTTATACTCCTATAGTCCTAATTTCAATGTTAAAAAATCTATTTCTGTATTCATTCCCATGAAAAAGTGAGAGATCAGAGCTGTCTGACTTCACCAGATGATACATTGAGAGCTCAGTAATATCAACTTTACAAGGTTTGAAAACTAGTTGTCCAGAGAACTACAAGGCTACAAAGGTAATGCTAACATGTTTTCTCATAGAAAGCATATAAAACTATTGCACAGCAAATAAGCCATGATATTAGGGAATCTGTTAAATTAAGTGTCGTCAGTACACAGGATGTTAGCCCAGAGGATATACAGTTTGGAATTTAATTCTGGGTGGAACATATGACCTTTACTTTGTGCACTGGGAAAAGCTTAGGATGTCCAGTGCTGCATGACCCTGTTTTTAAATTGTCATTAGTGGATGTGCATACGTATCATCCTGAATTGCCAGTAACTGATCCTGATGAAAAGGGTCCTAGGCCGCGTACACACGACCAAATAAATCTGTTCAAATTGGTCTGACAGACCGATTTGATCAGATTTGTTTGCTGGGCTGTTTTGGTTTGATCGCTGTACACACGATCAAACCAAAATCCCCGCCGGCAGACAGCGCGGTGACGTGGCGATGACGTTGACGGCCTGTCAGACCGTTTCCAGCAGATAGATTTGATGGTGTGTACGCGGCCCAAGGGCCATCCTATAATTTATTATAGAGTATTCTGAGCTTCAAAAAAAGAATTCTTAGATTCAAATTCAGAATTCTGAGGTTTAACATCAAACTTCTGAGATTTAAAACTGTGTGAAAAAAATTCTATGGAAAATAAAAATCATTCCTTTAAAATTCCCAAGACAGAATAGTTGTGTAATATTTTTGACTGCTGTGCTATAATTTATACTGTAAATTAAAGGAAGAAACCATTTTGATCTAATATTTGGCAAAGATACTTTACCATTATTGTTGAAGAATAGAACTTAGGTAGATTGTGAAGTAGTGAGATCAACAGTGAACTTGAGTACAAGGGCAGTAACTAGATGTAAGCAAAATTTTAGCAAAGACAAAAAAAAAAAAATTGACAATAAACAAATAATACCTAAAAATGGGAAAAGGGAAGAAAAAAATAAATTACTCTAAACACCATTTAAATAAGGAAACATTTTATTCAACCGCTTAAGGACCGCCACACGCAGATATACGTCTGCAGAATGGTACGGCTGGGCACAAGGGCATACAGGTAAGTCCCCTTTAAGAGCCCAGCTGTGGGTCACGCAGCACGTCGTCGGCGGCACTCTCGCGACCCGATCCTAAGCTCCTTGACCATCCCTGTGGGAAGCATGCACCCGATTGCCGCCGGTGTCCCGTGATCGGGTCACAGAGAGGAAGAACGGGGAGAGGTAAGTGTAAACAAATGCTAAGCCACGCCCCCCACAGTAAAAAACACAAATTAGGGCACACTTAAACCCTACAGCGCCACCTACAGGTTAACCCCTTCACTGCCACTGTCATTTTTACAGTAAACAGTGCATTTTTATAGCACTGTATGCTGTATAAATGACAATGGTCCCAAAATAGTGTCAAAAGTGTCCGATGTGTCCGCCATAATGTCACAGTCATGATAAAAATCACTGATCGCCGCTATTACTAGTAAAAAAAAATATTATTAATAAAAATACTAGGGCTGTGCAAATTAACTTTTAATTAATCGATTAATCTTTAATTTTTTTGATCGATCAAAATCTTTTTGATCGATTAAAATTCTTTTTCTTGGTACTCGCCTCTCCGCCGGCTTCTGGGCCTTCAGGGGATTCCGTTGGAGATCCAGAGACGTCACAGACACCGGCGGGACTTGCCGTGTCCATCTGAAGGGCTCCTTTGCTGTACTTTAATTTCTGCATGCCGGCGGGACCTTACTATCTGCCACACGCAAGTGCTATGTTACACTTTCCTCTATCAACCTGGGATTCTACAACCATCCACTGGGAGTTGTGATAGTTCCCTTCATGGGACATCTTCAATGCCGACGGACTGATGTTAACCTCTCCTCATCTGGATTCAGCAGTGGCATCGTTGTACACATTTTTATACCAGTATCATACTTAGCTACATGTTTTTATCACTGCTTTTGGTACCATTTGGTATTACTCGCACCATTTTTACAGTTTATGTAAGTACATCGATTTTATCTCCAGTGCAATATTTATTTTGTTACCTACTTAAAGACTATAAAAGTTTTATTGCTATTCCCATTGAGTGCTGCCTTTGTGTGTTTTTTGTATCCTGCTATCCATTTTTCCAGTGGTTGGTAGCTGCACTGGGAATCAGCCTGCAAGGAGATCAGCTAAAAGTAGTTGGATCTGTATGTGCATTATAATTAATCAAAATGAGTCGATTAATCGATTAAAAAAATAAACGATTAATCGAACACAAAAATTTTGATCAGTAACAGCCCTAAAAAATACTATAAAACTATCCCCTATTTGGTAGACGCTATAACTTTTGTGCATGAAAGAATAGATATTAATATATAATATTCTTGTATCTCAAGGGCGTTTCTGAATGAACAGCATTCATAGTCAGGTTGACTTGAAAATAACGTGTGAGTTTATTATCACACAGGTAGCATCATAAATACAATGAAAAAATCATATTAGAGTTCAGTTCAGTATAGGTAAAAATATATAAAATAGAATAGATGTGTGCTGGTTTCAGACTCCATATTGTCTGAAACCGAGGAAGAAACAGGAAATGACGTTCTTAGACTTCTGGTCTGTTCATCTGTTCTCCTCGTCAGTCTTTAAGGAAATATGTCAGTGTTATCTTTCAAAGTGGGTGTGAGTGAGTATGTCTTTTTGTGTGTGAGTGTCAGTGTGTCGTGCAAGTGTGTCGTGCAAGTATGTCATGCAAGTGTGACAAGCCTTCTTAAAGCATAGCTTATATATATATGTTACAAATGAACGTCATGACCTTATACTGTTCAAACTTATGCCGCGTACACACGATCATTTTTTGTGATGAAAAAAAACGACGTTTTCTGTGAAGTAAAAAACAACGTTTTTGAAACGTCACTTTCAAAGACAATGTTGCATACACACCATCGTTTTTTTCACAAAAAGCGAGGTTACGTTCACCACTCTTTTCCATTGAAGCTCGCTTCATAACTAGCTTCTGGGCATGCGCGGGTTGAAAAACGTTGTTTTAAACAACGTTTTTGCTACACACGGTGAATTTTTGTGAAACAAAAAACGACGTTTTGAAAAACGACACAAAAAATTCAAGCATGTTGGAATTTTTTTTTGGTCGTTTTTTTTAAGACAAAAAACAACGTTTTGCCCACACACGTTCAATTTATATGACGTTTTATAAAACAACGTTTTTTTTCATTGCAAAAAACGACCGTGTGTACGCGGCATTAGACCCTTGTATGCATACATTAATTTCTGCTATGTTCAGCAATATGTTATACCAAAAGAAAATATTTTAGCACAGAGGGTCATATGGAGTTTGATTGACAAGCACACATGTGGCACTCTATACTGTGGTGTGCTGATGATGTAACATCATAACCACATAACCTATATGAACATATATGACTAACTATAACTTCATTAAGTAACTATTAACTAATACATACTAGTATGACTAAGACTCCACAAACGTAACAATAATATAAACAAGTATATTGTTTATCTCACTTCGTAAATACTGATCTATTCTGGAGATCTATTCTTGTCACCCTACACCAGGATTCCATATACGTCATTCTCAAATTGCTAACCAGAAAAATCCAGCAATGCTCAGCTTTAGATGAAGAATCATGTCATATCAATTGATCAAGGTCATTCACTCATACCCAATTACTATGATTATGAATAAAACCAAATATGTTTTGCAAGCTTGCCATGAATATAATATAACACCTATAAGTGCCAAATTATGACTTTGAAATAATATTCTAACAGTGTAAGCCAATCAATAAATGCTTATTACGATTTTTTTTACCAAAAATATGTAGAACAATACGTATCGGCCTAAACTGAGTAAAAAAATATATATATATTTTTGGGGGATATTTATTATAGCAAAAAGTAAACAATATTGCATTTTTTCAAAATTGGCACTCTATTTTTGTTTATAGCGCAAAAACCGCAGAGGTATTCAAATACCACCAAAATAAAGCTCTATTTTTGTGAAAAAAAGGACACAAATTTTGTTTGGGAGCCACGTTGCATGACCGCGCAATTGTCATTTAAAGCATCTCAGTGCCGATTCACAAAAAGTGGCCAGGTCTTTAAGCTGCATAATGGTCCGGGGCATAAGTGGTTAACAAACTCAATAGTCTGTTTTAGAAGAATTTTGCTAAAATCACTACACTCATCTCTAGCAGCAACTATTATTGAAATGGTTTACATTTTTAATATCTGATGTTTAAAAATATGTCCAACAAGAATATGGACAGTGCTACTCAACTGGACATTTTAGAACTTTATTTTTCCATCTTAGCCAAAGATGATAACTATACACTTTTCGTCTTTCCGTGTGAGTTATTTTTACCATCACAATAATGAAAAATAGCACACTACATCCTATCCCATAAATCAGCATTTTCTGGAGTACTACATGGTAAATATGTGATTGCTAAAAAAAAGTCTTACAGACGAGGGTGCCAACTTGATTTGCAGGTAAACATGCATTAAAGAAAGTAAAAAACATGAAAATTGCAGTTTCAGAAATAGCACAAGCGAGTCATCAGTCATGAAATGCCATTAACACCACACTCGAGAAACAGAAATCAATTTAAGTTGTTTCATATGTTAGAAACATCTATAATCATTAGCTGATTTAAGACTAAATTACTATCTATATTTTATTTTGTTTGTTGTCACCTTATTGCTGTTATTACCTGCAATGCCAGAGTTAAAAATAACACATACAAAGTGACATGCCTAAGTACTAAATGATAACATGTCTTAGACATCATTTCTTTTATATAGCTTTAGTGAAAGCCTTTTTTTGAGCTTTAGTCATTGCAGAAAATTAGAAGAGTGAAAACTCTGTAACTGAAAAGCATATGTGGGCAATGTAGCAAATCAGTGGTTAATAGTGTTAATAGATTTTACCTCTAACATTTGAAAATACAAATTAATTGAAAATGTACCATCATCGTAGTTAGTAGTGTTAAGCAAATTGGCCAAGATGAGAAGGTGTTTTTCTAGAAATAAAACTTGTTATTTCTTATTGTCATGTACCCTTGTGATCAATCGTGTGACTTGTCCATAGAAAGGGTACGACTAGCACTGAAGTTCAGAGGTTTTCTAACAAGGCACAAGACATTATACATTTTGTGCCGCGCTGTGAGAATGGTGCTGCAAAATTATTACTCTAACATGACTCCAACCCATAAAGGGTAAATGCAAGTAATAGCTGTAGGTCTAAAAAAATATATATATTGTGAGGGATTAGCTCTGTAGCGGGTGTGTGTGACCCCCTGGATGGGTTCACTACACGCTGAACTGTACAAAAAGGCAGTTGAGGATGACTGAAAACAAATTGATATGGTTTATTTTTCCATCTTGCGGGATACACGTGCAAGCATCAAAACAGCATAAACAAAACAAAACATAAAATAAACCCTTGCCACTTGGGGCGTCTACCTTCCCAACACAGGAACCTACCTATGGAGTCTGGCACATCCTACTGCTGGGCAGACACTGCTGGTCCTACAGCAGAAAACAAAAAGTCTCTTTGATATTTCTCACACAGAAATATCCATCAGCACCTCACCTCTTCAGTACTGGTTGTGACTGCTCCTTCACTCACACAGCCTCAGGATGCAGCAATCAGTCGTCATCCTTAAGCTATCTTTATATGGGCTTTAATTGCTTCATTTTGAACAGCTGAAGGCTTCTAATGCACCAAACCTCTCTGGCCATCTCTGCAGCCGACACCCAATAGTAACTGGTGTATTGTCTAAACAAGACAGAAAAGTATTTCCCTTCTGGGACAACACACACAGTTTTACCTGACTTCCTGTCACAATATATTGTGCCACACTACGTGAATTAATCTACTTCAATATTTCTTTTCAATATTTTTATTGTTCTTGTCAGTTAACAATATGACATGTTAAGCTCACCCACAATAGGTGATCAGTTACGATAAAAGGACATAAATGTATATGCAACAAACAATTTTCTTGACAGTAGTTGTACCATGGGATAGCCTCCTCTTAATTTAGTGCGTCGCATACCGATTGGAGAGGCGTGAAGATTTAGTAGCCTGGATCTATCAGATTTTCCCCTTTACAGGACCTGCGGGATCATATCGTCTGTCCACCAGCCTAAAATTTAGAGAGAGACATATCCGGTATCTGACCGACGCCTGAAGCCAGACCCACCACCCCTATGGGAACTTACTGTGGACGGAATGGCTCTAGTGCTTAGTCATAGCTATGAGTGTCACAATTTAGTGTCATAAATCAAAAGATGAGAACTACACTCCTTCCATAGTTTGACCTTGCTATATGCAGCGCTTGGTATGAATCATGAGGGGGAACTCCACGCCAAAAGTTTTAAATAAAAATCCGGCATGGGTTCCCCCCCAGGGGGCATACCAGGCCCTTAAGTCTGCTATGGATTGTAAAGATAACCCCCCCTACGCCGAAAATACCGGACCACAATCCATACCAGACCTGTATCCAAAGCACGCCGCCCAGCGGGTTTAGGAAAGGGGTGGGGACAAGCGAGAGCCGTACCAGGCCGCATGCCCTTAATATGGGGGGTTGGGTACTCTGGGGCAGGGGGGCAGACCCGACAACCAACGGCCAGGGTTGTCGGGAAGAGGCCCTGTCGTTAACATGGGGACAGGGTATTTTGGGGTGGAGGGCGCCCCCCTGCCCCAGAGTACCCAACCCCCCATGTTGAGGGCATGCGGCCTGGTATGGCTCAAGAGGTGGGAGGGGCGCTCGCTCGTCCCCACTCCTTTCCTGACGTGCTTTGGATACGGGTCTGGTATGGATTGTGGGGGAACTCCCACGCTGTTTTTTTGGCGTAGGGGGGTTCTTCTTACAATCCATAGCAGACCGTAAGGGCCTCGTATGCCCCCTGGGGGGGGAACCCATGCCGGATTTTTATTTAAAATTTTGGCGCAGAGTTTCCCCTCATGATTCATACCAAACACCGCATGTAGAATTGGCGGGAATCCAAGTCGGATGCCCATCGCTTCTATGACGCGCTCGCTGGAATGTGATTTTTCTATTCCAGCGAGTGCGAGATGTCGGCACCCTGTTGCCGAGAATCAGCGCGATGCTGTCGTGCTGGAAACACATTCTCGGTGACAGGTACTGTACAATGGAATTATAATATAGACTGCTGGACTGTCGTGGTGGTGTAGTACTCCCTAGGTAGAATTGTCCCCAGTTTAGGGTTTAATAGAAGTTGCACTCTCCACCAATTGGGGGTTTCCTTTACAGTATGCCGTATATGTGTGCATAGGACAATACAACACCTTAACAAACCCTCAGGCTGCGTACACACGATCAAATCTGTCTGCTGGAAACGGTCTGCCAGACCATTTCAGCAGACAGATTCGATCGTGTGTACGGGCAAACAGACGGATTTGGCCAGCCGACAGATTTCAAAGCATGCTTTGAAATCTGTCGGCTGGGAACCCGTCGAACCGATATGTCTGCTGGTTAGTACGCTAACCAGCAGACATATCTGCTCGCACATGCGTCGAATGGATTCGACGCATGCGCGGAAGTGTTTTACTTCCTGGTTGCGGTGACGTGGCGGCGTCAACGTCACTGCCACGTCACCGCCACGTCAGTGCGCTGTCTGCCGGCGGGGATTTTGGTTTGATCCTGTGTACATACATCCCAGCAGACAGATCTGTTCAAATCGGTCGGACAGATATATTTGCTCGTGTGTACGGGGCCTCAAAGTTTAATTTAACAAAAACATTTTTTATAATATTTTTAAATACATTTTCTCAAATGTACATATTTCCTAAAGTACTAAGATGTGAAGAATATTACAATCCTTTACATTTTTCTTTACTTTGACCAAAGATTTTAACTTTTACAAAAGTCATCCATATATACAGTATCAGTATCATATATATATATATATATATATATATATATATATATATATATATATTCATATGTGTGTGTGTGTGTGTGTGTGTCAGACATATAAAACAGCCTTAAAAATACATACAAAAATAAATTTCCATATTAATTTTTTAACAAATTAATCAGACAAGACAGAAGAATTAAGAATACAGTAGGCCATTTTTTTACAGAAACAATTGGTGTGGAAAGCTTAACGACTTAAATAAAAATAACCGAGAACAAATGAAATGTTAAGTTAACTAGTAAAAGAAGAAATAAAAAGAAATAGGTTAGAAAAAAATATACATATGGTGGTTAATCTGATAGGAAATCTCTGTAGAGGAACAATAATGAAAGCAATATTAAAATATGCTATTCAGAGCTTGACCAGACATATGTAGGAGTTTTTTTTTAATTTGTTTCCTTAAGGAGAACCACATTTTAACAGTATTTTCCATAACTGTCCTCCTAAAACTTTCAAAGGGATTTTAGAAAACCATAGCACTCCTGGAAAGCTTTCAATCCCCAAGACTCCAATCATTGATGCTTTCACCCTAGTCAAGGGGGATGCACTCATAGCCTCTTTATAAAACTCTGACTCTGATGTCTAGACTAACAGCTGTCAGTAAACATTAGCAGAATTACATTCAGTAAGTATAATCCATTAATGCTTTGCCAGTGTGTATGCAATATGGATAAAATTATTCTAGTTAGGAGACTTCATCTTACTGGTAGATAAACCAGACAGGCCCTGCATGTGATAGAGGGACACAGGTAGCCCACGGGTAGACAACATACAACACCACTTGTAGAGAACTGAGATTTAACTAGAGTTAACTAAGATTTATCCCCCCTTCATGACCAGGACATTTTTTTTCTCCCAAGTGGAGCAGGTAGGGCGGGGTGAGTGGGAGGCCCCCCCTCACACCCGCCATTGCCACCGGGGGCATGGAGAAGGATGGCGATTGCCTCCGGGGGGAGGGTCTGCCTACTCCCAACTCCTGCAGTCCGGCTCCTCTCTCTCGAGTTCACGCACAAAATACACTTTAAAAGAAAAAAAAAAAAAAAGATAAGCACTTAAGCTTTAGAAAAGTACAAATATACACATATCTAACTTCACAACACTGGAGCCATAAACAGAGAAAATGACAATAGACTTTTCTGGACACGCTACTGAAGGCTTGATGACCTGGCTAAAGCCCAGTAAATAAATTGCAAGGGTTCTTGGTAATAAAGAGTGAGAACAATCATTCATAAAAAGGTGCACTATATACTGTATATACAATAAGAGTTTAGCTGTGAGATGTAAATTGCCAGTAGAAATTGTAGCTAAATCTTTTCATATTCTTGTCACGTACTCACCCTTCTTTCAAGCTGCAGAATGGCATGTTCTATTCCTCCTAACCTTAACTCTTATGTACAAAGCAAATAGAAATATTGATAGACAACGATGCTGACCTTTAGAACTCATCATTTTGGTTGAGTACCTACTGTGGCATCCTGGAAGTGTTTGTAAGTTTTATGTCACATAAAAATGCACTAAACTAAGCTGCTTTCATCTTTCAAATGTCTTTAAGTGGTCTGGACTATTGAAAGAAAGTATAATGCTGCATTAGTGGTGTGACCTCAAAAAAATAATTAGGCTGCATGCAGTGATTGCCAGGATTATGCTCCAAGTAAATCTCTAAAGCTCTACAGTACATGGATACATTAATGAAGAACGAGGGATGGGTCGGCTTTGGGTGAGGAAATTGTGGGCTCCCTGGACAGGTAAGTCTCCTTATTTTAAAAGTCAGCAGCTGCAGTATTTGTAGCTGCTGACTTAAAAAAAAAAAAAAAAAATTCTGGCGGAACTCTGCTATAATGTTCTACTAATGTTATCTAGTCAAAAATGTACTAAATGGACATGTATTTTCATCCGAATTTCAGAGATTTTAACGTTCGTTTTAACAAACGATAACGAACGTGCATTCGATATCTACGAATATTCGCAAAAGACCGACATAAAAAATTTCGCTTTTTTTTTTTTTATAAACAGTTCGGTACAGATACCGAATATGACATCGTACAATAGCGAATCTATGTCTATCCAACCTGAGGTGAATGTGCCTAACTTAACTTTATTAGTCCAAGATTATTCGAAAAAAAAAAAACATTATAGAGACATGAAATTCGACATTAGCAGCTAAAAAATACGATCGCACGTGGCGAAAATGCTCCACCGCATTGGCTATAAAATTCGCAATTTTTTTTTTTTTTTTTTTTAGTAATAATCACGAAATTCGATATTAACGAATATTCGCGAATATTCTTCGAAATATTCGCGAAATATCGCGAAATCGAATATGGCGTATTCCGCTCATCACTATAGCCTATGGGCAGAGCATTCGACCAGAAATGTACAATTGCGGCATCGTACAGTTTAGCTGCTTCGTCAAATCTTCTTAGAACATTCGACAGACACCATAAGCCTTCAATTGACAGATTTGACCATAATTAATTGGAATTTTCGGACTAATGCATTTTTTAACTAAACAAAATAAATAAAGACGAATTTCGGGATTAACTAAATACATTTATTTTTCAGACAAAACTAAATATTTCAGTCTGCACATGTCTATTTTCTTCACCAAAAAACAAATAAAATTGTGATGAAAATGCCCTAACATTAAATCTTTTCTTCCTAACTCTTGAATATATTTAATCAGACATCATCACCCCAAGAGAAATTTTTATTAAGCAGTTAATGTGACATTCGCCAAATGTTAAATAGTAGTGAATTATTCACTGCCTAGTAAAACGCATTAGCCAGGAAGATTCCCCTGCAGTGAATGTTTTGTGAACGTAACACTCACTGTTTTTATAAATATGCCCCATAAAGTCTTTTTTTCTGGCCAAACTACTTTTTTCCCCTTCTCCAATAAATACCAATGTGCTTTTTTTATTCTTTCTTTGGTGCTTACCTATGAGTGAAGTCATTTTCTTGCTTGCGAATGTGATTTCATTACAGTGTCCATTGAGGTCTTCAATCTGTAATGCCACGTACACACGGTCGTTTTTTGCGATGAAAAAAAACGTTGTTTTTTAAAACGTCATTTAAATTGATCGTGTGTGGGCAAAACGTTGTTTTTTGTCTTCAAAAAAACAACCCAAAAAAAATTCCAACATGCTTGAATTTTTTGTGTCGTTTTTCAAAACGTCGTTTTTTGTTTCACAAAAAGTCACCGTGTGTAGCAAAAACGTTGTTTAAAACAACGTTTTTCAACCCGCACATGCCCAGAAGCTAGTTATGAAGCGAGCTTCAATGGAAAAGAGTGGTGAACGTAACCTCGCTTTTTGTGAAAAAAAACGATGGTGTGTATGCAACATCGTCTTTGAAAAGTGACGTTTCAAAAACGTCGTTTTTTACTTCACAGAAAACTTCGTTTTTTTTCATCACAAAAAGTAATCGTGTGTACGGGGCATCAGAGTTGGACACTGGATCTAAGTGGGTGCCTGGCAACAGAGGCAGACAAATAACACTCTATTGAATGCCCGTCCTGCACTTATTGGCAGGGAGACAGGTGCTTATCAGTGGCATCACTGATAACGCCCATCTTCAACTTACACAGAACATTCATTTTCATGGGGTGGCAATGCTAGCAAAAGGGTTGAGAAACATTTCCCAGTTTTCCATCCCTTCCTGTCTCTGTGGGATAGCAAGTAAATAGTAGCAGTGGTAGTGCAATAAAATCTGACAAATAGGTTCCAACGATTTGCTATTCTAAAAAAAAAAGTTTTGTCAGGAATGGAGTTTAACCTTGCACACTGGGCTTAAAAATACACAATTTCCCTTGGCAGGAAAAAAAAAACACTCATATAGAGCATTTTTGTACACATGTTTAGGAGTGTTTAGCATTTTTTCTGTGAGAAAGCTCCAATCGAAAAATGTAACCAGAAGGTTTTTTTTTTTCTTGCCTCCAAATGCTGAGCTTAAAATATGTGTCTTAAATTTCTAATGTGCATGGACCCATAGGATAACATTGAGCTGCTTCTACAGGGAAAATACAAAACTCCTGTGGACGCAGAATTTTGTAAGTCAGTGTACACGGACTCTTAAATCTTCATTTAAAACCTTAACTTACTCCGCCGCCATGTAACCTTAACAATTACAACAATGCTAACTTACCCTAAAACTGCACACTCCCCTGGTAGGTGTCAAAAATATAGCCTTTCGCCAAGTTCTCAGCAGCGGTGATACAAAAATATTCAAAGAAAGAAATCCATGAATGAGGATTATTTTTAATAGCCCCCATGAGTATCTGATTTATGGACATAGTAAGAAATAAAAGCAATGGTAGTTTAAGAGCATGCTGAGCTATGATAATTGCACTGTATTTAATCTCTGTGTATGCAATTACATTTTTTAAATATATGCAAATGCTCAGTTTTTTGGCCTTCTAAAATATGTATTTGTCCTGAATTTATATCTTGCAAGATTATTTTGGTTTATCTGTATAGAATATATATGAGATGTACAAAAAATGTTAACTTTTAACAACCAATAACATTGGTTACTTTTTGTTTTTTGTTTTTTAAGTAAAGCTACATAACATAAATGGAGTCTAATGAAGTCTAAGAGATATACACATTTTAGAGGAGCTTCTACAAGGACAAAAGTATGTGTCATTACAAATACATCTGATTTCCCAAAGCACCCTGATGTGTGGATACACATTACTGAGTACATACAACCTCTATTAACCTCTATGGTAAATGCAGGGACACTCATTGTAGTGCAACTTATCAGGCACAGTAATATACTTGCATACTGTGGGTAACTGCAGACTGTATGCACACACTAACTGCATGTATCACATAAAGCCTACTGTGCAGATACTTAAGCATAATTTGTCATTAGGAAAATAAGTAGGCTATCCTTGCTTCTCATGTTCTACTTGGTTTTCATGCTAATCCTGCAACAAATATTATTTCTAATTCACTCATGGAAACAAGTATGCAGAATAATTCTGACTTTTGTCCAATTTCACAAACGTTTAATAGGTTAGTGACTCTAAGGCCGCGTACACACGATCAAATCTGTCTGCTGGAAACGGTCTGCCAGACCGTCCCAGCAGACAGATTTGATCGTGTGTACGGGCGAGCCGACGGATTTGGCCAGCCGACAGATTTGAAAGCATGCTTTCAAATCTGTCGGCTGGGAACCCGTCCGCCCGACATGTCTGCTGGTTAGTATGCTAACCAGCAGACATGTCTTCTCGCACACGTGTCGAATGGTTTCCAAGCATGCGTGGAAGTGTTTTACTTCCTGATCCGGTGTTTTACTTCCTGGATCGTGTGTACACGATCAAACCAATACATCCACAGCAGACAGATTTGTTCAAATCGGTCTGTCAGACCGATTTGAACAAATATATATTACAGAGGGCCAACATTAAAGTGTTTGTTATCCCAACATTTAATATTCCTTACATGTGCCTGCTGTACCTTGTACTTTTATGAGAAAGCATCATGATCTCTTTGTATTGCTTCCTTTGTGTGAAATCCCTGGTGTTCCTGCCAGTCTCTCTGCTTTCCTATTAAAAACTGGCCACACTAAGCAGGAGAACACACAGTGGTCAGTTCTTTAGCTATGCTGGGAACCCAGCCCGTACTCCACCAATGATCGGAGCTGTCCTGACACGCCTCCCCTGCAAAGCCTTTTCACTGGGAAGATCAGTGTGCTTCTGTGTCTCCTTCCCCCAGCTCTTATGCAGATGAGAACAAAGACAAAAAGGGAGAGCGGCACTGAGACCGGGAAATATCAGGACTGACAGGCACAGCGGTGGCCACATGTCTACGTCGTGCAACGTGGCACCCAAACAAAATTGGCGTCCTTTTTTCCCCACAAATAGAGCTTTCTTTTGGTGGTATTTGATCACCTCTGCCGTTTTTATTTTATAAACAAAAATAGAGCGACAAAAAAATGCAATGTTTTTTACTTTTTGCTATAATAAATATCCCCCAAAAAATATAAAAAAAAAAAAAAAAATTCCTCAGTTTAGGCCGACACGTATTCTTCTACCTATTTTTGGTTAAAAAAACACAATAAGCGTTTATCGGTTGGTTTGCGCAAAATGTATAGCTTTTACAAAATAGGGGATAGTTTTATTGCATTTTTATTATTTATAAATTTTTTACTACTAATGGCGGCAATCAGCGATTTTTTTCGTGACTGCGACATTATGGCGGATACTTCGGACAATTTTTACACATTTTTGGGACAATTGTAATTTTCACAGAAAAAAATGCATTTAAATTGCATTGTTTATTGTGGAAATGACAGTTGCAGTTTGGGAGTTAACCACAGGGGGCGCTGTAGGGGTTATGTTTTCCCTAATGTGTGTTTACAACTGTAGGGGGGTGTGGCTGTAGGTGTGATGTCATCGATCGTGTCCCCCCTATAAAAGAGATGACGCGATTGATGCAGCCGCAACATTGAAGCACGGGGAAGCCGTGTTTACACACGGCTCTCCCCGTTCTTCAGCTCCGGGGACCGATCGGCGCACTCCAGCGGCGATCGGGTCCGCGAGTCCCTCGGTCCCGGTCCAGGAGCTTCGGACCGGGTCACGGGGGCGCACCACGGGCACGCGCCCGTAACCCACGGCTGGGTAGAAGTACAGGACGTACCTGTACATGGATCTGCCCAGCCGTGCCATTCTGTAGACGTATATGTGCAGGAGGTGGTCCTTAAGTGGTTAACATACACAAGGATGCTAAAGCAAATGGGCCCCGAATAAAATAAACTAAAGGACAATAAATGCACCCAAAAACAACACCACTAAAGGAAGAAAAAAGAGGTAAAATGTTGCCAAATGCAAAATTAGGAATTTTGTTGCAAAATCAATTTGACTAAAATGAATCCACTCATCCCTATGCTTTATACTATAAAATATTTAAACACGTGTAAACTCAAGGAATATAATTTTACTTCAGTAGACATTGTATTCACATTTCTGATTCCCGCAAAATATACTGCCAGGAAAAACCTTGGCTCTACAAAATCATTTATGTCTTCCTGCCAGCAAAATCCTTGACACTGAAAATTGCAGAGGCTTTTAAGGCAAAGTATCAATAATTGTCCGGGCTAAATGCAATCTGTTTTATACTATAAACTCTGCAAAGTTTACTGTTAGTGCTGGTAGAATTAGGCTACCCATTATATAGAAATGGAACTGATGAATTACTTCACTAACAGGTGCCATTTTAAAAATATCTCCAATTTGATTTCTATCTCTATTTTAAAAGATGTCTTGTATTTGTGCCTTGGCCATCAATGACAGCAAGGGTCAGGCCCGGACTGGGACTAAGCAGCCCATACCAGGGGCAAACTGATAACTTATGGGGCCCCAAACAATAGGAGATCACGGGACCCCCTGTGTCCCTGCCCACACTCAAGCCACACCCACACAAAGCCAACCTACATATTGCAGCTAAGATGCGAAGAGGGGGCATTTAAATCTCAACTGCAGCATAGCCAGCTTCTTTATGAAGAAGCTGCTGGGCACTTCCAGGTTTAAATATGGCCGCCGTGCGGCAGCCATCTTTGTGATGCAACCAGGAGAGATTTATGAAAGCAGTGAGCCTGTATGAAATATCATAAGTTGGGCTCCAACTGAGCACTAACAGACTACTACTGACAGAATGCATTTCTTTACTGAGAACCTGGAATATTGCAAAAAATCCTATTAGAAACTAAGAAAGGAAGAGGGTATGGAGGAATAAAGTCATAAGTGGGGAGGGGGGACATATAGGAATAGGAGGGAGAGAGAGATAGGGAGATGGAAGTAGGAAACGTAGGAGAGAAACGGAGGAAGGGGAGAGAAGGAGGGGGAAAGAGGAGAAAGATAAGAGAGGGGGACAGAGAGAGGGTTAAGAGACAAGGACAGAAGGGGTGAAAGGGGGTGAAAAAGAGAAGGGATGAGAGAGAGAGGTAGTGAGAGAGAGAGGGGGAGAGAGAGGGGGGAGACAGACAGGGTGAGTGAGAGCAAGAGAAAGAGGGGTGAGGGAGAAAGAGAGGGGGTGAGGGAGATAGAAAGGGGGTGAGAGAGTAACCTAGGGGGTGAGAGAGAAACAGAGGGGGTGAGAAAGAGGGGATAAGAGAGAGAGAGAGAGAGGAATTAGATAGACAGGGAGTTGTAGTGGTAGTGCTATACAGAAAACCTATATGTGCAGTCTCTGGTGTGATGATTTGAGAAATGCCTCTGTGAAGAAAAAGAACTGTGGTTTCTGAGGCTTCTAATCTGTTTCTCGATGATCTAGAAAATCTCTGATATGACAGGTGGGAAAAAATTGCTGTCAATAAGTTAAACATTTATTCATGAGAGCCATAATTTACCTTCTTTGCCTTGCTTGGTGTTTCAAAGGGGTTGGCATGGCAGAATTCATACTGGGAATAAACATGCATACTGTTAGTTTGCCTATATCATACCCAGTTTAGAAGCATTTAATGACCAAAAACAACCAGTAACTTGACACAGAAATGAGAAAGTTCTGGAAGCAGGCCTACAGCCAACCCTGTATCCTGGCCTAGGCCAACAAGGCCCAGGCCTAGGGCTGCACTTTGCAAGGGGGCAGCACGGAAAGAGTCCCTGCCAGCTTGCGCTACACTGTTAGTGTAGCACCAGTCTTATGGGGTGGTGCTTCTAATTTTAACTGTCCTATCATCCTGGACCACAACCCTTCCTTACTGTGCTATGTATTTTCTGCAGCACCATTGGCATGGTTATATCTTTTTAGTCCTCTCCATTAAATTATCAGAAATTTCTGCCTAAATTAAAACAATAGGCAACACTTTTTTTTTTCATTTCAGTAAGGTAAGGTAATAGCCCCGGTCAGTTTATTTTTTTACCATCCCTGCCCCATTGCAGAGATTTCCCATCACTTCCTGCCCCATAGCCAAACAGGAAGTTAGAGGAAATCTATGCAAATTAATGGAATCCATTGCCCCCCCCCCAGGCTCTCAGAACTAGTGTCCCCACTCTAAATGTTCAGGGCGGGTCTTAAACAGCAAGGGGTGTGGCCTTGACAGGAATGGGTTGGTCATATTTAAATTAGGGGGTTCATGAGTTTAGTCAGGCCTAGGGCAGCACAAAACCTAAATACACCACTGCCTACCACTTGTGGAGTAACACAAAGCTAGATAATAAGGTAGCAGAACAGCTGCAAATTGTTGCCACAGCTTTCAAATACAGTGACCAATACCCCCTAACTCTCTGGGCATACCTCAACTGGAGCAAACACCTAGAAATCAAAATGCATTCCAAATACCAGAACTGGATTTTAAAAGGAGGTGGAACTATGCATGTATCCCCTGCAGAGGAACAATGATTCTGGTAATGCATACACACACAGTAGAAAACCCAAAAACACTGCAAACCGGCCCTCCATTATCTTATTTTTACTGAGATGTGCAAGATATGTCCTACTCCCAGCAAACCAGTAGCAGGACTTCCTTACCTGAACTCCCTTTAGAAACTCATCTGGAGGGACTTTACCTTTGTCCAGGTGGACAACCAGAGATTTACACCAGCTGTGTAAGTGACAAATCAGGGCCCCTAAGAAAAATAAACACTGTGATGGGATAGGGTTCAAATTTAAAGAAAAGTGGTCTTATGGTGGCGGAAGAGGAGACAGTGATCTTATGATAGTGGAGGAGGAGGAGACTACCTATATGTATGCTGACATGAAGTTGTCAGGAAAATGGCAGTCTCATTGTGCTTTTCACCCCTATGGATTAGCTGCTGCATAGCTGTAAGCATATTTTCAAGATGAGAGGAAATGCTGACCATTATTGTCACCACAAACACACAACATTGAAGAAAATGTGCACAATACATGGTGGTACAGGTCTATAGCAAAAGCACCCTAGCTGCCGGATTCACATACATCGGCGCATGTTTAATGCCGCCATAGCGCATCTTCTTTACGCTACACCAGCGCAATGCAAAGAGGGAAGCATGGAATTCACAAAGCAAATGCTCCCAACGTTGCGCCGGCTTAGCGTATATTTGTCGGCGTAAGGCAACGTAAGTGGAAGTGGGCTGGAAGTGGACGTGATACATTTTAATGAAGTGTGACCCCATGCAAATGATGGGCTGAGCTTCAGACAAGTGATTAAAATGAACTACGTATGCGTCGTACCTTGAACGTATTCCAGTGCGCATGCTCACCATCACGTCGAAACAACTGGCTAAGATACATCGAATCACTGCCTACGACGTGAACGTAACCTACGCCCAGCCCTATAAACGACGTAAAATTTGACGGCGTTCGTTCCCTGGTCAATACCTTTGCATGAGTTGTGCCTCCAATATGGGTAATAACTTTACACTGGATGTAAACCTTACGCAAATCGCTTAAAACATGCCCCGGGCGCAAGTATGTTTGTGAATCGGCCTATCTCCCTCATTTGCATATTTGCATCGAAAATCAATGGGAGTGCTAAATGCGTCCATCGTAACTATGTGCCCACTATACGCCGGCAAGTTACGTCGGTCGGATGAAGTCAGTTTTTAGGCGTATCTTAGTTCTGTGGGCACGGCGCACAGATACGACGGCGCATATTTAAACTTACGCGGCGTATCTCGAGATACGTCGGCGTAAGTGCTTTGTGAATCCGGGCCTTGATCTCTGAGTCACATCGAACAGTTTGCTTAATTGTAATGTTTGTTTTTTTTTAGAAATCAGTGACATGCTGAAACAGGAAGGCAGCGCTGTCCTGTAAATGCCTACTCTTATTACATACGTTGTAATAATGCTACAACTTACTTCTCGGTATTACCAAGGCTGAAACTGTACATGCTGTACAATCTATACACATTGTTGCAAAAAAAAGAAAAGAAAAGAAAACCTGGTTAATCCATGTGATCCATCTAAATAGTATACAGTAAGTAGTCTGATGAATGTGCTCTTTGTACAGGCTTTTAATAGAGCTATAAAACCAAATCACTTCTCCAGAAGGCTCTTCTCCCTTGTGCTCACTTATCCCATGAATCAGAAATATACACAGCCTTTGAAACAGAAATTCTAAACTCAAAATAAGCTAAAAATAAAAGATGTTAAAAATCAGATATACATTTCTTTGCATTGTCTTTTGCCACTTTCACCACTGTAGATCAATTTTGTTTGTTGTATTGTAGTTGCAAAGTAGTAGGTAATTCCCTGGATAAACACTAGGGATGAAGTTCTAATTATGTGCTTCCTTGGGTTCAAGGCAAATTGTACTTGTTCACAATTTGTGGTCCCGGTGAATCTGTAGTGAATTTTCGCCAGGACCAATTCTTTGTAACCATAATGTGCTGCAAGGGCATTTGCCCTTTTGGGCATCCTATTTAGAAGGGCTTAAAATGGGGGCTCTGTCATGTGTCAGCCTCCTCACTTTAAAAGGTGGGATACATAGCACCCACAGTGTCAATGAATTGGGAACTGTTGCAGCTGACAAACTGCATAAGGAGAGATTAGGGTCGGGGCGTATCATGAAATCAGTGGGCTCGTGTGCAATATCAAAAGTGGGCCCTAGGCATTATAAAAAAAAGTGTGGCTAAGCGCACCATAGCAATCAGGAGGTGTGGTTTAAATTGGACTAAATATTGGGCATGGCTTAAAGGGGTGTGGTTAAAAATTGTCTGAGATAACCTATATAATGTGTTAATGTTAAATAGGGAATGTACAGTGTGGAGTGTACAGCGGTGGGTGGTATGTGCAGGAGAAGGGTGCAGAGTGTATGGCAGTGTGTGGTATGTGCAGCAGAAGAGTGCAGAGTTTATGTTAATGGGTAGTATGTGCAAATGAGAAGTGCGAAGTGTACAGCGGAAAGTAGTATGTTCAGGAGAGGAGTGCGGAGTGTATGGCAGTGTGTAGTGTACAGAAGAGGAGTGCAGAATGTATAGTGAATATCAGTATGTGCAGGAGAGGAGGGCGGAGTGTATGGCAGAGAGTAGTATGTGCAGGAGAGGGGTTCGGAGTGTATAGCGGTGGGTAGTATGTGCAGGAGATTAGTGCGGAGTGTATGGCGGTGGGTGGTATGTGCAAGAGAAAGGTGCAGAGTGTATGGCAGTGTGTGGTATGTGCTGGAGAAGAGTGCAGAGTGTATGGCAGTGGGTAGTATGTGCAGGGAGATGAGTGCAGAGTTTATGGTAATGGGTAGTATGTGCAAATGAGGAGTGCGGAGTGTACAGCGGAGAGTAGTATGTGCAGGAGAGGAGTGCAGAGTGTATAGCAGTGTGTAGTATACAGAAGAGGAGTGTAGAATGTATAGTGAAGTGCAGTATGTGCAGGAGAGGAGGGGCGGAGTGTATGGCGGAGAGTAGTATGTGCAGGAGAGGGGTTTGGAGTGTATGGCAGTGGGTAGTATGTGCAAAAGATTAGTGCGGAGTGTATGGCAGTGTGTAGTGTACAGAAGAGGAGTGCAGAATGTATAGTGAATAGCAGTATGTGCAGGAGAGGAGGGCGGAGTGTATGGCAGAGAGTAGTATGTGCAGGAGAGGGGTTCGGAGTGTATGGCGGTGGGTATGTGCAGGAGAAGGGTGCAGAGTGTATGACAGTGTGTGGTATGTGCTGGAGAAGAGTGCAGAGTGTATGGCAGTGGGTAGTATGTGCAGGGAGAGGAGTGCAGAGTTTATGGTAATGGAAAGTATGTGCAAATGAGGAGTGTGGAGTGTACAGCGGAGAGTAGTATGTGCAGAAGAGGAGTGCAGAGTGTATAGCAGTGTGTAGTGTACAGAAGAGGAGTGCAGGATGTATAGTGAAGTGCAGTATGTGCAGGACAGGAGGGCGGAGTGTATGGTGGAGAGTAGTATGTGCAGGAGAGGGGTTTGGAGTGTATGGCGGTGGGTAGTATGTACAAAAGATTAGTGCAGAGTGTATGGCGGTGGGTAGTATGTGCAGGAGAGGAGTGCAGAGTGTATGGCGGTGTGGGGTATGTGCAGGAGAGGAGTACCGATTCCTGATATGTGCTTGTGTGCTTCAAACCTCAGTCTACACACTATGATTACACCTTTCTGCCACATGTCTTGACCATGAATGTATGTAAACCCCACCTTTGTTTGACAATTTGCTACCTTGTCTGTTACCAATCTATTGACAACTTGGATGTCAGGTTTAGTAGAAAACTTACATTGTAGAAGTTCATGAATGTTCAACCTAGTAGAGGATGCTTCTTAGGAACCTAAAAGGGTTTGCATGTGTTTTTTCCTTAGTACGATTATCTGTAGTTTTTCACACCAAAGGATGTCAAGTCATGTAGACTCTTTGACAGACAAAAGAAACTGCTCTTATTTGTATACACAATCTGACTGTGGAATAATTTTAGCCCAGGGGTGCCCAACCAGTGTCCCGGGGGCCACATGTGGCCCTGCGGAGCCCTCTGATGTAGCCTGCGACCTCCTGCTCTGGAATGGAATAGAATAATGTTATTAAAAGGTAAGTTTATTACTAAAATTACAGTGTATATATGGGCATATCTGTTCTGCAGTGGTTACTGGGCTGCTTTTAAACTGATCCGCAAGTGCAGAGCAGTGCACCTGTGGGTTACTTGCACTGAGCCATAGACTTCTTTTACCTGCGACTTTGGTGTACTTTCTGAAAGTGCACCACACTTACAGGATTTAATAGAAGTGTATATCAAAGTGCAGCTAGCCTGCAGGAAAGCCACAGCTGAACTGTGCTGCACTGTGCGGGTAAACAACAGTGCATCAGAGTGAAAGCAGCCTTAGGCCCCTTTCACTCAGTCAGTCTAACCCAATCAAACCCTCCTGTGGTTCGCGACCGGTTACCAAGTTGCTTAAGTGGCCCTCGCTCTTCAAAAGGTTGGGCACCCCTGGTCTAGACTGTGTTATGAAAGAATACATAAAATTATTTATGTAGAAAAGTGTTACTAAATTTCTCCCTACAGTTTCCAAAGGGCATTACATATCCATCATTTGATACCTGCAGCTTTGACAGGTTCTCAAAGCAATTGGCTGTCTACAGAGCACCTTTAATTAAATGAGTCATCCTTAGAGCAGAGACTACCAAACAAACTTATGGCAATGTGAAAAGTTTCATCCTATATCGTGTGTCCCACTCCCTCAGAAGGTATAGAAAACATCTGCTCTTTCTAGAATAGTACAGATAATTGTTTAAAACACATTTTCATATTCCAAGTAATTTGTTGGAAATTATCACTCAGGTAAGACATGTCAGAAATCCAAAAAATACCCAAACACAATTCAGTTTGCAAATCATTGCTTTGCAGATAATATAGCTTTATACAATTTCCCCATGAAAAGAAACATGTGGGATAACAGATAAAAGCCATATGAACACAGCAGGAAAAAGGATTAATTTTAGGAGCAAATTATGAGACATATGTTAACAGCATCTAACGTTCAAATTGAGAGAGATTAAGGGCTTGAATAAAGATTTTGCGTTATTAAATGTCAGGGAGAAGAAAAAAAAAATCTGGAATAAAAACAGAAAGAACATTTAAAAAAAGGCATGCTGTCATCATTATCGCCATTTAGCTCAGAAACGTTACAATGATGATACTCTCTGACCACTCACATTATCATACATATCCCTGTATCTGACTCCTTATGTTAATGATATAGGTTGTTAGGTAGTTCTATCAGCTAACTGAAGTTCTGACATGACATATGTACTGTATTTTAACCACTTCTGGCATTATGATGTACCTGTATGTTCCCAGTGGTGTCAACATTTTCTGCCAGCAATGATCTTTTTTGAAAGAATACTCTAATGCTGCTACATGTTCTAGGGCTCTCCCATTCCACTGGAGAGCGCAGGACTGATGGTGGTTGGAACAGCTTACCATAGAGGAGAAACGCCTATTCCCTGATCTTGTCTATGATGTAAAAAAGTATAAAAAAGAAAGCAAAAAGGATTTCAGTACTTCCTGTTTTGGTTCTTTGGTTACCGGCCATTAGAAACCAGTAATTCTGATTTTAATAACTTGCATGTGAGAAATGTGAGAAACCTCTTGGGATGTGGCACATTAGTACTATGAGCCACCTACAGGCACTGCAAATATATCAAATTCTCCTTGTATGTGATAAATGTCAACATTTCCCTGAGTTGGAAGTGGTTAAACATCTGTAGCTTTTCTGTAACTGTAAGGCCTCGTACACACGAGTAAATAGATTTGTTCAAAGCAGTCTGTCCGACCGATTTGAACAAATCTGTCTGCTGGTATTTTGGTTTGCTCGCGTGTATCTGATGAAAACGATCCGACGGACCGTTTTCATTGGATATGTCTGCTGGGCTGTTTTGGTCTGATTGTTGTACACACCATCAAACCAAAATCCCCGCCGGCAGACAGCGCGGTGACGTGGCGGTGACGTTGACGCCGCCACGTCACCGAACCAGGAAGTAAAATACTTCCACGCATGCGTCGAATCCATTTGACGCATGTGCGGACAGATGTGTCCGCTGGTTAGTGTACTAACCAGCGGACATGTCGGACGGACGGGTTTCCAGCAGACAAGTTTTAAAGCATGCTTTAAAACTTGTCTACTGGAAAACCTGTCTGCTCGCCCGTACACACGATCGGATTTGTCTGCTGAAACGGTCCTTAGAAGTTACGCGGCGTATCTCGAGATACGCCAACGTATCTTCTTTCTGAATCTAGCCCATAGGGCCAGATTCACGTATTCCAGAGCATCTTTGCTCTGGAGTAACGCTTCTGATTTGCGTTGCGCTGCCGAAATTTTAGGAGCAAGTGCTGTCATTCACGAAGCACTTGCTCCTAAAGTTGCGGCAGCGCATCACAAATGAGCCGGCGGAATTCAAATGTAGCGGGTACGGGGCGTGTAGTATGCTAACTACGCGCGATCCCGCCGCCAACGTACTGCGCATGCGTCGAGTGTCAAAACATCCCCGTGCGCATGCTCCAAAATCTGTGAATGAACGTCAATGACGTCACATTCCCATTCATGACCGTTTTACGCAAGCGACGTTTTTTTTTTTTTCCCGACGCGATGACGACGCCTATACCTAACATAGGATACTCCAACCCCATGTAGGTATATCTATGCGCCGCGTATCCCGTCCGGAAACGTCGTATCGTCATTGCGTCGCGCCGGATTTCGATCGTGAATTGCCGATTTCCGCTCATTAACATATTTTTTGAGCGGAAATCCGCGGGAACGCCCCCGGCGCCATTTTTAAGTTGAAGTAACGATGCGATGGCGAAACTCAGTTACGCTGCTCGCATCGGAACTTCAACCCGGCGTTTCTTGTTTTCTGGTTACAGAAAACAGAAACGCCGGCTCAAAGCCACAGTTAGGCTGGCGGATCACTCGATCCGCCAGCGTAACCTTTCCTGAATCTGGCCCATAGTTTTTATTCTATTTCTGTTTCTCTACTGTGAAGTTTCACGCTCTCTATTTGCCCCCATGAACATTGTCACTGAAGCAGAGAATAAGGGGAAATCTAAAATTTGGAGTTGTCACCAGAGCAAGAGATGAGGTACAATCCTCCAATAGGGGGAAGTGTTCCTGTGACAAATATTAAAAGTACCTATAGGTTTCCTTATTGCAGCTCCTAGTGGTGTTGGTTAGTGGCTATGGACAAGAATGGGGGTGTATATACTCCACTTTTACAGACAAATTGGTATTGGGATAGTATTTTTAATATTATTAGTATTATTTAAAAAAAAAAAAAAACTTTTTTGTTTTTTCTAAATCATGCTATGTGACCCTCCAGAAAGGAAAAATTCTACTAGTTTGTTTTTTGTCTGGGCTGGACAGCTGTGCTTGCCATAATTGACCCAGTTCTTCTCAAATTTAGCTGCAAAAGTGGAAATATGCCTTAAATGCGTTATATAGTTTTAATGTAGTAACAATCCTGCTTTTAAATTGTTTTGCCCACTCTTCCATCTAGAGTACTATAGCCACAGATAACTGAAATTCTTTACCTGCTCCGAGATTTCAACTCAGAAGTAAATTAAAAATCGTAACTCATCTTTAGCTGTTACTATAGTTTTAGCCTTCTTTATGTTTGTTGACCTGTTCACTGTCTCAATTTATGAGTGGTCTATGTTAATGTTATGTTTTAGCTATCAGTACACAGATAATTAGTTTTTTGCACTGCTATTTAGCTTTGGTCTTTTAACATTATGCTTTAATACATTTGGAACAAGGTAAGTATCAGCCTGATAACTAAGATGATAAGTTGGTTTCCAGGGTTACATTAGCCTTACTAGAGAAACTAAGGATTAGGTTAAAGACTAGGCAGAGATTAAAGGTTAGTTTGTTGTTTGAAGTCCATGTATTATATGGACATATAGGGGGTCATTTACTAAGAGTTCCAGAAATTACTGGCGCTCTACATGTAATATCTCTGATTTTAGGCAATTAAAAGTTCAACTAGGTGAACATGTGCCTAAAAAAATCGCTTGATCAGTGGCAAACATGTCTTAGTAAATTCGGGATTGGTGCTAATCGGTGATTCTGCAGATCTGCAAGTGCCAATTGTAAACTCTGTTGAAGTCTATGGGAGCCGAACAGGAAGAATCCTGGATTTTCCTTGATTTTAAGGGAAGAAGAGATGGCGGTGGGAGAGACAGTGACAAGAGAGGACGGAGGCGGGTGAAATGAAGGCAGGAGAGACAGCGGCAGGAGAAGATGTCGGCAGGAGAGAGACGGTGGAAGGAGAGACAGCGGCAAGAGAAGATGATGGCAGGAGAGACAGCTCAAAGCTATTTTACAATAAAGGCCTTGTCAAAAACAAGTCCTTTATTGTAAATCATTATTATTATTTGGGGAAGTTACAATTGTACCATTAGAATCAATGGCTGAGGCGGCGTACACATGGCAGGGAATCTCGACGGGCAGAACACATCGTTCCGCCCGTCGAGGTTCCCTGCCGGCCGTCGAAATCGGCGACCCGCCCGTCGGGAATGGCAACCAGCCATTCTTCCAGGCGGGCCGTCGAGGAAATAGAGAGCGTGCTCTCTATTTCTGCTTGACGGGCTTCCCGACGGGAAGCTCGCCGAGACCGTACACACGGCCGAGGTCCTCGCTGGAATGTGCATTCCAGCGAGGTTCTCGCTGGTTTTCAGCGAGAACCTCGGCCGTGTGTACGCCGCCTCAAACTTGCATTGGGCTACATAACTCTCATTTCATGCTCAAAAAACACTTTTTAGCCCAGCGCTCATTTTGGTATTTACTATAACGCTTGGTAAACAAGGCATTGGAGTTGAAATGAGATTAGGTTGCATGCTCAGTTGTGCTGGCACCTAGTTGTGGAGACGGGGAATGTATCTCTTCTC
The DNA here is from genome assembly GCA_029574335.1 of Rana kukunoris. Lineage (NCBI taxonomy): Eukaryota > Metazoa > Chordata > Amphibia > Anura > Ranidae > Rana > Rana kukunoris. The sequence continues at coordinate 69,393 of JAJQKJ010000578.1, read as the reverse complement.
AGACTTTTAAACATATTTCAGTGTATATATCCCTTTATCAAGCAGTTGAAAAGCAGATTATCTTTAAACAATATGGGCCAGATTCAGAAAGACTTGCGCTGGAGTACATCGATATGCGCCGCGTAACTGTAAAGATGCGCCGTTGTATCTACGCAGCCGTACCCACCAAACTAGATGCGACAGAAAACGGGCTTTTTCCGACCGGCTTAACTCTCCTTCGCCAGAGTATCGTAAGCGCATATTTTCGCTCGTCGCATCCGTCGCGCCTATTGATTTCCCATTCAAATATGCAAATGAGGGAGATTTCCCAATTCGCGAACGGATTAGCACCAGACGCTGGCTATATGCGCCGCGCGTATCTCGTCCGTCCGTCGCAAAGTTATTTCTACAAATAGCTGCTTATCTTTACTCCAGATGGCCTCAGGTCAGCAGAAGAGCAGCTACAGCAGCAGCGTTACCGACGAAAATAGCAAGCTGAAAGACCGCACTTGCAAGGACAACATTTCTGTGTGCCAACATGCCAGGGGCAGTCGCGGTCCTAGCACTACTAATGGGTCCCCCGGTACGGAGGAGGCACGCACGTGAGAGGATGAGCCTCTTTGGCATGGGGGATGAGGAGGTGTATCGCCTCTTCAGATTCAGCCCTAATGCAATACTTGAACTAACCACAACCCTGCAGGATGACATCACCAGCCCAACACACCGCTCACAAGCAGTGCAGCCACTGGTGAAGGTACTGGCAACCAGGGCCGGCCTTAGGCCTTTAGGCGCCCTGTGCGAGAAAGCTTTACAGCGCCCCCTAGTGACCACGCCCCTCAGTAACTACGCCCCTTGGTAACCACACCCCTCGGTAACCACACCCATTTCTCCAATACCGACTCCATTTAAAGCCTTCCATTCCTTTATTCACACAGTATAATAACGCCACTTATAAAGTAAATCACACGGTATAATAACACTACCTGTAAATTTACTATCAAATATCAAACATAATTACAATAAAGTATTTTTTAACTTTTGTATTTACTATTCCTTTAAGAAACACCCTATTTAAAAAAGAAAATACAAAACAGACATTAAGCAGTGCACTTATAAAAAAAGAATTTACTTACAGAAAAAAGGTTTTACATCTGCTGCCTGCATCTGTGGATTCTTGCCCTCCTTTGTCTTCTCAGTGCGCATGGCGTATGAGCTCCTCATAGCAAGGCAAGGACAGCCGCCATGCCGTCTTTCCGGCAGAATCTGCCTGCGGCCTGCCAGGTGTACCTGTCACTACTGTGTACCCCTCTCCACAACTGCACCTCTGGGCCCCTTTACATTACACATCCTGCACCTCTGGGCCCCATTACATTACAAAGCCCCCTACCCTTCTGGACCCCTTTACATTACACAACACCCATTACATTACAAAGCCCCCTGCACTTCTGGACCCCTTTACATTACACAACACCCATTACATTACAAAGCCCCCTGCACTTCTGGACCCCTTTACATTACATAGCACCCTGCCCCTCTGGGTGGAGCCCTTTACATTACACAGCACCCTGCACCTCTGGGCCCCTTTACATTACACATCCTGCACCTCTGGGCCCCATTACATTACAAAGCCCCCTGCCCTTCTGGACCCCTTTACATTACACAACACCCATTACATTACAAAGCCCCCTGCACTTCTGGACCCCTTTACATTACATAGCACCCTGCCCCTCTGGGTGGACCCCTTTACATTACACAGCACCTTGCACCACTGGGCCCCTTACATTACACAGCACCCCCACAGCTCTGGACCCCTTTACATTACACAGCACCCTGCATCTCTGGACCCCTTTACATTACACAGCACCCTGCACCTCTGGGCCCCTTACATTACACAGCACCCTGCACCACTGGGCCCCTTACATTACACAGCACCCTGCACCACAGGACCCCTTTACATTACACAGCACCCTGCACTTCTGGACCCCTTTACATTACATAGCACCCTGCACCTCTGGATGGACCCCTTTACATTACACAGCACCCTGCACCACAGGGCCCCTTACATTACACAGCACCCCACAGCTCTGGACCCCTTTACATTACATAGCACCCTGCACCTCTGGATGGACCCCTTTACATTACACAGCACCCTGCACCTCTGGGCCCCTTTACATTACACAGCACCCTGCATCTCTGGACCCCTTTACATTACACAGCACCCTGCACCACTGGGCCCCTTACATTACACAGCACCCTGCACCTCTGGGCCCCTTATATTACACAGCACCACTGGGCCCCTTACATTACACAGCACCCTGCACCACAGGGCCCCTTACATTACACAGCACCCCACAGCTCTGGACCCCTTTACATTACACAGCACCCTGCATCTCTGGACCCCTTTACATTACACAGCACCCTGCACCTCTGGGCTCCTTACATTACACAGCACCCTGCACCACAGGGCCCCTTACATTACACAGCACCCTGTACCTCTGGGCTCCTTTACACTACACAGCACCCTGCACCTCTGGACCCCGTTACACTACACAGCACCCTGCACCTCTGGACCCCTTTACACTACACAGCACCCTGCACCTCTGGACCCCTTTACACTACACAGCACCCTGCACCTCTGGACCCCTTTACACTACACAGCAACCTGCACCTCTGGGCCCCTTACATTACACAGCACCCTGCACCTCTGGGACCCTTACATTACACAGCACCCTGCACCTCTGGGCCCCTTACATTACACAGCACCCTGCACCTCTGGGCCCCTTTACACTACACAGCGCCCTGCACCTCTGGGCCCCTTTACACTACACAGCACCCTGCACCTCTGGGCCCCTTACATTACACAGCACCCTGCACCTCTGGACCCCTTTACGCTACACAGCACCTTGCACCACTGGGCCCCTTACATTACACAGCACCCCACAGCTCTGGACCCCTTTACATTACACAGAACCCTGCATCTCTGGACCCCTTTACATTACACAGCACCCTGCACCTCTGGGCCCCTTTACATTACACAACACCCTGCACCTCTGGACCCCTTTACACTACACAGAACCCTGCACCTCTGGGCCCCTTACATTACACAGCACCCTGCACCTCTGGGACCCTTACATTACACAGCACCCTGCACCTATAGGCCCCTTACCTTACACAGCACCCTGCACCTCTGGGCCCCTTTATATTACACATCACCCTGCACCTCTGGGCCCCTTTACATTACACAGCACCCTGCACCTCTGGGCCCCTTACATTACACAGCACCCTGCACCTCTGGACCCCTTTACGCTACACAGCACCCTGCACCTCTGGACCCCTTTACATTACACAGCACCCTGCACCTCTGGGCCCCTTACATTACACAGCACCCTGCACCTCTTGGCCTCTTACATTACACAGCACCCCGCAGCTCTGGACCCCTTTATGCTACACAGCACCCTGCACCTCTGGACCCCTTTACATTACACAGCACCCCACAGCTCTGGACCCCTTTACATTACACAGCCTCGGACACCTGTATGTTACACAGACACCCCCTAACAGTTTTGGACCCCCTGCATGTTATGCAGACCCCCGTACAGTGCATACCCCTCCCCTACAATACAGATCTCTCCTTACAATAGTGCGAACCCCCCCCCCCCCCCCACAATACAGAACCCCCCTACAATAGACCACCCCTACAATAAAGAACCACCCCCCCACAATACAGAAAACACCCCCCCCCCTACAATACAGATAAACCCCTACAGTGCAGACCCCCCAACAATAAAGAACCCCTCCACACACACACAATACAGAAAACACCACCCCCTACAATACATATAAACCCCTACAGTGCAGACCCCCCTAAAATACAGACGACCCCCCCTTCAGACCTGTAAAGCAAGCAGGCTCAGATAACCTGCTTGCCGCGTGCTGCACACACAGCACAGTACAGGCAAGGGGGAGGCGGCTTCACTGCTCGGCTGCGTGACTGAGACAGTCACAGGCAGCCGAGACTCAGACCACGGGTGTGCCGACGGCTCGCTGGGATGCGGCTTGCACGGCACCACCCCTGCAAAGCCAGGCACCCGGCAAGGTCCTCTTCAGTGGGGGGGGGGCGCCGGCGCCGGCGCCGGCCTGACACCCACAGTGTGCGGCACGCCCCCGCCCACTACTTAATACGTGAGCAAATTTAAAAATCTGTGCGGTCGCCAGGCGCCCATGTTGCTATGGCGCCCTGTGCGATCGCACTGTCCGCACACCCCAAAGGCCGGCCCTGCTGGCAACACTCCATTTCCTTGCAAGTGGATCATTCCAGCGTACAAGTGGAGTGGTGGCTGGGATGTCACAGTCCTCCATTAGCAGATGTGTGCACCAAGTTGTCCCTGCAATCCTCAGACGCATGTCCCACCACTTCATCAGACCAACCACTGAGGAGCTGCGGCTGAAGGCAATGACAGATTTCTACAACATTGCAGGATTCCCACGCACTGTGGGGGTCATTAATTGCACACATGTGGCCCTACAGCCCCCCAGTGCCACAGAGCACATATACCGCAATCGGAAGCATTGGCACTCCATCAACGTACAGGTGATAGCCGATGCCCAACGCCTCATATGGCACGTCCGTGCCAAACACCCCGGATCCAGCCATGACAGCTTCATATACAATCAGAGCCCCATCCCAACGGAATTCGAACAGAACGTGTATGGGGACAGCTGGCTGGTTGGTGAGTGACATGGGTGGCAGGCATGACTGCCCCCCCTATGATGCTGACATCACAAGGGGCACATGCACGGCTAACATCCTCCTGTCTTTTCCCTTCCAGGTGACTCGGCATATGCACTGGGACCCCATCTAATGACTCCTTTCCGGAACCCCCAAACCAGAGGAGAGAGAAAATACAATGAAGCACACATCAAAACCCGTGCAGTGGTGGAGCAAACATTTGGGCTCCTGAAGTCCCGTTTCCGCTGCCTGGATAAGTCTGGGGGGGCCTTATTGTATTCCCCTACCTTCGTGTGTCAGATAATCGGTGCATGTTGCATTCTGCACAACTTTGCCATGAGAAAAGGCCTGCAGATTGACATGCGTGATGACCTGACCCCCCAACCAGACAATCCCCCCCTGCCAGAGGAGAACCAGTCTGCTGATGGAAGAGCAGTCAGGAGGGTCCTCGTCGTAGGCATCTTTGGACACTAAACAAATACATTGATCACACGGACAATGCACGCATGCACACCACTGATGTCCCTAGATCACACACACCACATCCACATCACATTGGATTAGCCCAAGTCCAACATGTAGGACTTGGGAGCAGCAACGCCGCGTCAAGGCCCCAATGGTGTCGCTGTCCATTCATACACCATTCACACGTCATTCACACATCCGTGGGGATAACTTCTCCACCACGGCCGAGGGTGACACCCCTTACTGGCAGGAGTGCCTCCCCCTCACATTCACACACCATTCACACTGCAACGTGTGCAGTATCATAAAAAAAATAATCTCATAACCTGAGCAAAATAACAAAGAAAATAAAAATCTCATAATCTGAGCAAAATAACAAAGAAAATAAAAATCTCATAACCTGAGCAAAATAACAAAGAAAATAAAAATCTCATAACCTGAGCATTAATGAAATAAAAAAATAAATAAATAACATCATCTGGGATGCTGGGGGCTCCTTCTGGTGGCCCCTCTCTGGCTCCTCAGCTACCTGGATGGAGTGGGTGGGGGTGGGGGGGCATCTGGAGGTGGCTGATCCCCGGGTGGGCCACTCCTGGCAGGTGTGGCCTGCCTGCCCTCCAAGTCCATGGCTATCCGGCCGAGGTAAGAGTTTGTCTGGGCCTGCATCCTGAGCTGCCGGGTGACCTGGTAATGCTGGGCCCTCTGACTCTGCCTCCCCTGGTCCCGGATGGCAGCAGTGTTTGCCTGGACGGCTGCAGTGAGGTGCCTTATATCAGCCTGCACCTCCCCCAGACTGGTCACCACTGCAGCGCAGTTGCAGCTGACATCCTGCACTGCATTAGATATCTGGGCCACGGAGCACAGGTTGTCAGCCACTCTGTCCAGGTGCCCAACTATGTCCCCCATTTGCTGGGTCTGCCTGGCGTGGTCCCTCGCCACATGGTCCTGGACCAGATCAGAGACCCCCCTGGTCTTCCGGGTGGCCTTCCTGGGGCCAGGAGATGGTTGTCCCCGGGGGGATGGAGTCGCCCTTGAGGGGCTTCCTAGAATGGGGGAGGGGATTACAGAGGCCCCTGCCGAAGGGGAGGACTCCTCCAAAAATAAAATAATGTCCTGCTCTGCCACAACAGGCTCCTCCTCAACCACCTCTGCAGGTGAGGTGTGGGCACTCTCCTCCACCTCGGTCTCTTCACCACCCAGGGGCTCGGGCACAGGATGCCGTTGGGGGGATGGGGTGGACTGGCCGCCAACAGATGATGGCCCAGCTCCGTCATCTGTGGATGACACAAAGCACACACATGTTGGGTGGTCCCACACACTTGGCACATCTACCCTCCCCCCACATGCAACACACCAAAAAGGGGGTAAAAATCACTTTACCTGTCCTGGAGCCTTCCTCCATGGAGTCATATTCCGGGACCCCCTCCAACTGCTCCCTGTCCAGGCAGCGGGCGACCACCTCCTCCTCCGTGGTCAGGCTGACCGCACATGGGGGTCCACCCCCCGTGCCCCTCTCATGCCTCCTAATGGTGGCCACCTTGCCCCGGACCTTGCGCCATAAATCAATAATCTTCTTGCCAATATCGGCAGCAGTCCAGGTGGAGTACCCCAAAATATTTACTCTGGCAGCAATGCTTGCCAGGATGGCCTGCTTCCTATCCCGGCTGGTCTTTCTGCTTTTCCTGCCATGGAGGACATCGTTGTGGGTCTCCATAGCCGAAATTACAATCGAGACCTCCTGGGGATTAAAATTGAGGTTTCTCCTCTCTTTGGGGGGAGCGGGAGCAGCCATTACAGAGCAAAAGTAACTTCCCTGGGGTGGGGGGAAACGGAAATACTTTTGCGCCGGAATGGCGCTTCCGCTGGCGCTTTTATACACGCAACGGAACACATTGCGCTGACGTTTCCCGTGAAGTGGTGCCGACGGAAGTTGTGAGCATGCACACAGGGGGGCGAGTGGAGCCTCACTCACTGCGCATGCTCCGTGGATGATGCGCTGAACGTAAGCCTCTGCGCTGGGCTCCGCCCATCATTTACATATGATCACACCCACTTCAACTTGCGTCGGGTTACGCCAGCGCATTTTCGTTACTCCGGCGCAACTTTAGGAGCAAGTGCTATGTGAATAACAGTACTTGCTCCTAACGTTTCGGCGGAGTAACGTAAATGAGAAACGTTACTCCAAATTAAAGATTCGCCCATCTACCTGAATCTGGCCCTATACCGGATAATTCAGTACCATTTAGGCCAGGGGTGCCCAACATTTTGAAGAGCACGGGCCACTTAAGCGATTTGGTAAATAGTCACGGGCCACAATGAGGATAACAGGTCCAAGTCCACTCCGCATATGCAGAGCTGACACAGACACAACCCGCTCTACTCTATGGGCCCTCCATTCTGATCTTCCCAGATGGAAGGGGACGGGTGTGAATCGCCATAAGTCAGTTTACATCTGTGGTTCAATAAAGGTGAACGGAGGGTCTGATTTGGGTCAAAACCGATCGTGTCAAAAGCAGCCTAAGGTTGCTTTCACACTGATGCGCTGTGGTTTACCCACACCAAGGGTGCAACGCAGTGCACCTGTGACTTAGCTGTACTTTGCCATAGACTTCTATTATATCCTGAAAGGGTGGTGCACTTTCTGAAGTGCACCAAACCCCCAGGTGATAACAGAGGTCTATGGCTCAGTGCAGGTAACCTGCAGGTGTTCTGCACTGCACCTGCGGATTTTAGTAATAAACTTACCTTTAATAATAGTCTTCCATTCAGATATTATCGGCTGTTGCTGTCCCAGGTAGAGAGCATTTGGTATTACACTGCCTGGATAGGAGTTGGCGCTATACAACAAGCATCGGCTTATGAGGCTCTGCTCCGCAGCCACTTGCTTCCTCTACCACCTGGTTATTTCATTACACTCTTGATCTGAGATGGTGGGTCGACAACCTACATTCTGGGCTTGCCAACCCACCATCCCAGAGCAGGAGGTCGCGGGCCACACCAAAGGGCTCAGTGGGCCACTGGTTGGGCACCCCTCATTTAGGCAATCATATCATGCTGTAAATATTATTTCCATGTGCTATACTCCAGGTTCTAGCCTAGTAAGGGTTTGGGCGCTATACTAAATTAGATTTTGGAAGTATTTTCTCACCAGCGCTATAGTGAATTCAGATTTAACGCTAATTACCTCAATCGTAATTTGAGTGCTAATTAGCTTGTGGCGCTATAGTAAATTACTCCCTATATGTTTAACCTGCTCAAGGGGGCATTATACCGCCAGTTGCTAGGGATTGTATATGATATTGCCTTTTCCTGTGCGTTCATATTTTATAGAGTGACTTTTCAGTTAACCTAACTTTTTAGGGAAATCATTTTTATGGGTTAGCTTATGGTTTAAAAGAGTTTCGATAGGTTAAGTGTTAACAATTTGTTTATTATGTATTATCTCAAAGTGGTAGTAGGTAGTTTAACTGCTAAGGACTAATATTAGAGGGTACATTGACTGTTAATGTGGGGATTGGGGAGAGGTTATGTGTTAGTATGACAGTGTGTATTAGGTATAGGTGATACTTGCGAAGGTGTTGATGTTTAGTCAGTGGTGGCTGGTGTTTTTTTGGGGGGGGGGCAGAAAACAACCACCCCCCCCCAAGTGGCTGGTGGTGCAGCACTACCACCCCCGGCAGCGTGGCACTAGCAAACCCCCACCCCCTTCTGTCTGCCGTTTTGGCCCTTACCCCATCTAGGTGGCAGGGTGCAGGCAGCTGCTCCGGTGTCCCCTCCAGCATGGCAGACGAGCATCTTCTAGGTGGCGAGGTGCGAGCAGCGGCTCCCGTGTTCCCTTCCAGCACAGCCAGCAGGCTCCATCTAGGTGACGAGGTGCGGGCAGCGGCTCCGCTGTCCCCTCCAGCACAGCGGGCAAGCCCCACCTAGGTGCTGGGTTGTGAGGTGCGAGCAACGGCTCCGATATCCGCTCCTCCAACGGCTTCCGCCGTGCATCTCCACTCTCTTTCTCCTAAACACTAGGCATCGAATAGGATCACCTGACATTTTGGCCAATTGGGAAACAGGTCTCATGACCAGCTTCCTGGTTGGTGGGGAAGAGATTTAGTGTGAAGTCTGAACCCAGAGCCCACCCTTTTTTGAAGCCTATTAGAGCCTCTGGTTTTCATCACATGCTTCAATCCCCCCTTCCCTCCCATTGGAATCCATGGTCTGGTGCCCTGTATGTAGATCAGGGGGTGGATACATGAATAGGGCTGGTGTCCGTGCGCCCCTAATGGACGGGCTGCCACTGTGTTTAGTTTATACTTACATTCACATATGGCCTGTACTTGTACTAAAATTATGTCACAGGTCCTTCGCATTAGCTCATTCATCATCACTATGGACAACAGCAGCAACTGAGAATTATGTGAACTGGGTGTTTGAAGTACTAAAACCTATCACACCTACAGATGATCCTTACAGTGAATTTTTACTGATTCCTTTCCTTTCTAAGAACCCTACCCCTGATCCAGCTCAGAAATATGGGAACTAAAAGTGGAGAAAATATTTTAACATTCACCTGTTCCTTCACTATTACATGCAACTCAACGCAGTCCTGTACTTGTGTATAAAAAGTCCTAGCAACCTTAAAAAATACAGCTGAAAATGAAGGATGGTCAGATCAGAAATGTCAATAACTCTGCACTTTTTCATTTTTGCATGCTGATCTGTCTGATCTCTGGAAAATTACACAATTTACAAATCCAGGAAATCATGATTCCTGAATTGATTAACTCTTTGCCAGTTGCACAAATTCTAAATGCTTTCAAACTGATTCACTTAATACTACTAAATACATCTGCTTTTGAGTATTTTTATGTTTTCCTTTTAACATTAAATTCAATCTCGGTTTGTAAACATAATGTTGTTTCCTTAAATATATAGTACTTTATACCTAGAAAAGGTTTTATAATCTAAAGTAAAGTAATGAAATAAAGAATTGATTTATGACTCAATTTTTATATTCAGTATAGGCCAAATATCTAAAATCTATATGAATGCCCCTGCAGAGAGTAAAACTGACAGTTTGATAGATTTAGTCCTTACAATTCATGCAGCTATCTACAGGACAGAATACAAGAAGAATAAAGGAAAGCCACAAATGAGATTTTAAAATGAAGGACAAAAGGTCCCAGTCGTAGTTTATTTCTCTGTTCTGTCTGAGGATACAAGCTTTTATGCTTTTACTTTGATACCCTTTTCAAACCTTGATATTTGGGAGGTCATGGTCATTAAGTAAAATCTATAATCAAATCATGTGTGGACGTATTCAACCTGAAAAAAGATGCAAAAAAAAAAAACAATAGAACCACTGCAAACATACGGTACCTGAAAACTTTTAATTTTAAAGAGACTCTCTCCCCAGATTTTAAACTTAAATAATTTGTACTTAATTTCTACGTTTCTTATGTGCATTAAATTGTTTCTAAAATGTCTCCAGTGGTTCTTCAAAAAGCAGTCCCAAATCACTGCAGTGCACCACCATCTTGGATGTTAGGCCAGCAAAAACAAAACACAATTTTGAGATCTGTCACTACAGAATAGGAAACATAGCAGCAGCTACACAAAATATATTAACTCACTCAATCTGCCTCTGCTGTCAAAAAAATAAATAACGAGACGCTGTGCAGGGAATCATTTTCAAAATAGGCTGGGAGGGAAAGCATCAGAGAGCACCCAGCATAGCTATACAGTTGACTATCCTGAAAGTGACCAACACTTTTTTAAACATGAGCTCCAAGCAGATTAAAAAACACCAATGAAAGTAGTTACAAATGTTACAAACCAATTAGTACATATATTTTTAAATATAACTAGTGCATGTGTGTAATCCCCTATACAGCATAGCTATAACTGGGAGGAGGAGTGTCAGCACTAGAATCCAATCAAGTGTTCTGCATGCAATTAGGCTTCTTCTTTTTCATAAGCTAAAAGCAGAGAGGTGACCAGGTTGTATTGCTTAACCACTTAAGGACCCCGCACGCACATATACGGCCACAGAATGGCTCGTACAGGCACAAGGGCGTAAATTTACGTCCCCGCCTTCGTGCGGTTCGGGGGTCCCATCGGGACCCCCTCCACGGCGTGCGGGGGTCCCCCTAGCTCCGGGAGCGATCCGGGACGAGCGGGCGGATGTCGGCGTTTACCCGCCCCCCCGCGATCGCTCCCAGCCAATGCGCGCGCTCCCCCTTTGTGTCACTTCCTCCTCCTGTGTAAACACAGGAAGGGGGAAGTGATGTAATCTCCCATCGCAGCGGTATTTCCAACCACTGCGATGGGAGAAACACCTCACAGTAAGTGTGCACCAACATTACACTGACACACACTCACATAGGCATACTTAACCCCTTGCGATCTGCCCCCCCACCCCACCTGTCACAGTGTCACTGAATGCAGTGATCTAATCACTGCATTTAGTGTCAGTGTGACAGGCAGTGTAAAATCAGTTAGTGTTAGGTTCAGGATAGCCCCCCCACCCCCCTAATAAAGTTTTAACCCCCTGATCACTACCCTAGTTAACCCTTTCACTCCCTATTGCCAGCGTCACTAAGCGATCATTTTTCTGATCGCTGTATTAGTGTCGCTGTTCCCGCTAGGTAGCTATTTTTTTTTATCGCAATATTTTTTTTTTACTAAAGACATGTGGCTAAATAAATTTTGGCCTAAATGTTTGACTAAAATTTAGTTTATTTGATTTTTTTTTAACAGAAATTAAAAAAATAGTGTTTTTTTTTCAAAAATGTCGCTCTATTTTTGTATATAGCGCAAAAAATAAAAATCGCAGAGGTGATCAAATACCACCAAAAGAAAGCTCTATTTGTGGGAAGAAAAGGACGCAAATTTTGTTTGGGAGCCACGTCGCACGACCGCGCAATTGTCTGTTAAAGCGACGCAGTGCCGAATCGCAAAAACACCTTGGGTCATTTACCAGCGTATTGGTCCGGGTCTTAAGTGGTTAACTGAAGTACTGAAAAATCAGTTTACTAACCAGGCCAGGCTGTGCTGCCTGGCAGACAAAATAGCTATATATATATATATGTATATATATTTATACATATATATATATATATATATATATATATATATTATCTTTTCATGTGACAACACTGAAGAAATTAGACTTTACTACAATGTAAAGTATTAAGCATACAGCTTGTATAACAGACAATGTCTAAACCGCTGGCAACAAAAGTGTAAATGTCCAAATTGGGCCCAATGAGCCATTTTTCCTCCCCAATGTCACGTGACTTGTTATGCCGCGTACACACGATCATTTTTCGGCTTGTAAAAAGCAAAGGGCCAGATTCAGGTAGAATTAGATTCCCGCAGAGTATCAGAGATACTCTACGCCGCCGTACTTTACCTGGCTCTACGAGGAATTCACGTCGTTACATCATTTTTTTTTTGAGTAGCGTCGTTTATGGACATTCCTATTCCTGGACGACTTACGCAAAAAAAAAAAGATTGAAAGTCGACGCGGGAACGACGCCCATACTTAACATGGGCCGCGTAACGTTAGACCAGCTGATAGCTGGTTTAACTTTACGTAGCGGAAAAATTGACGTACGCGATTGCGAACGACGCTCGCAACTCCGTGGATCGCCGGAAAAAGCTCATTTGTATACCCTGACGCTGAAAACGACGCGAACTCCACCCAGCGGCCGCAAAAAGATTGCAGCGTAGATCCGAAGGCGTACGAAGACGTAAGCCTGTCAGATCGAAGCCCAACGCTGCCGTATCATGGTTTGAGGATTCAAACTAGTGATACGGCGCGCGTAATTTGAAAGTACTCCTGTCTAACACCAGTTAGACAGGCGTAATGGCTCTCTGAATCTGGCCCAAAGTTTTCAGCCTCTAGAAAAAACAAAGTTTTTTCCAACTTCATCATTAAAACGACGTTGCCCACACACAATCTTTAAAAAAAAAATGCTCTCTCAAAGCACGGTGACATACAACACGTACAACGGCACTATAAAGGGGAAGTTCCATGCGGATGGCGCCACCCTTTGGGCTGTTTTAGCTGATTTCATGTTAGTAAAAGACGATTCGCGCTTTTCTGTCTGTTACAGTGTGACTCCAACGCTAGTTTTACCAGAACGCACGCTCCCGTCTCATAACTTGCTTCTGAGCATGCGCGGATTTTTCACGTCGTTTTAGCCCCCACACGATAATTTTTTACAACCCGAAAAACAACATTGTTTAAAACGTCGTTAAAAATGCAGCATGTTTGATTTTTTTTAGTTGTTTCTCAGAATCCGAAAAATTATGTGAAGCCCACACACGATCATTTTAAATTACATTTTTAAAAAACTTTGTTTTTTCAAGCCTAAAAATTATCGTGTATACACAGCATGAGTGTTACAAGGTCTCAGGTGTGAATGGGGAGCAGGTGTGTTACATTTGGTGTTATTGCTTTCACTATTGGTCTCATACTGGTCACTGTAAGTTTAACATGGCACCTCCTGGCAAAGAACTCTCTGAGGATCTGAAAAAAAGAATTGCTGCTCTACATAAAGATGGCCTAGACTATAAGAAGATTGCCAAGACCCTGAAACTGAGCTGCAGTGCAGAGGCCAGGACGATACAACAGTTTAACAGGACAGGTTCCACTCAGAACAGGCCTCGCCATGGTTGACCAAAGAAGTTGAATGCATGTGTTCAGCGTCATATCCAGATGTTGTCTTTGGGAACTAGTTGTATGAGTGTTGCCAACATTGCTGCAGAGTTTGAAAGGGTGGGGGGTCAGACTGTCAGTGCTCGCACACTGCATCAAATCGGTCTGCATGGCTGTCGTCCCAGAAGGAAGCCTCTTGTAAAGATGATGCACAAGAAAGCCTGCAAACAGTTTGCTGAAGACAAGCAGACTAAGGACATCAGACCATATCCTGTAGTCTGATGAGACCAACATAAATGTATTTTTTATAGATGTTGTCATGCATGTGTGGCAGCAACCAGGTGAGGAGTACAAAGGCTAGTGTGTCTTGCCTACAGTCAAGCATGGTAGTGGGAGTGTCATGGTCTGGGGCTGCATGAGTGCTTTCGGCACTGGGGAGCTACAGTTTATTGAGTGCCAACATGTACTTTGAATGCCAACATGTACTTTGACATACTGAAGCAGAACATGATCCCTTCCCTTTGGAGACTGGGTCGTAGGGCAGTATTCCAACATGATAACAACCCCACTGCCTGGCTAAAGAAGCTAAGGGTAAAGGTGATGGACTGACAAAGCATGTCTTAAGACATAAACCCTATTAACCCTCCTAGCGGTATTCCCGAGTGTGGCTTGGGGTGAGATTTTTAAGCTACGATCGGTAACCCCGAGCCACACTCGGGTTTGCCTCGCTGGAAGCAGAAAGAGGTAGCTTACCTTTTCCCTGCGATCCAGCGATGAATCCCCGCAGTGTACGGCGGCCGGATGTCCGCCTGATGCACTGTGTTCCTCTGATTCCCTTCCCTGCGAGCGTCGCGACGCCGGGGGGCGGAACGTGGGGGACGGCGCGAAATTCAAAAAGTATAAGTGAAAACACACTGATATTGCATTAAAATTAAAAATAATTTACAGTGACCTTTGATTGCCCCCAGTGCTTTCTCCAGTGCCCTGTCTGCAGATTTACTGTACCAGTGTCTGTATACTGCACAGCGATCATGGCAAAGCGCGCCTCTACCTCAAAATCGCTATGCGACCTTATGAAAAACAGCGACAGCGATACGGAATCACTTGCGGAGGAGCTGGGTGACAGCGACGCGTGGGAAAGTTTGTCATTAGACGCAGAAAGTGATATAAGCGACAATGCGACTGTGCCCAGCGATGTGCGGACTTGGTGTGCAATTGATTGCGGTGCGGAGCACGTAGCGCCCCTCCGATTTCCATTTGAAGGAGCACCTGGGATAAAAGTGGACATTGAGGATGACAATCCTTTGGAATACCTCCAACTTTTGTTGACCACTGAAGTGATCGCCAAAATCGTTTTGGAGACAAATCGCTACCAGGAACAACAAGCTGCTACCCATCAGCTATTTTCAAGGCGTAGAAAATGGGAGCCTGTAACCAGCGACGATATCTGGAAGTTCCTTGGCCTCATCATTTTACAGGAAGTGGTGGGGAAACCCCTGCAAGTGGTATTGGACAACCAATAAATTATTGGCCACACCTTTTTTTGGAACCGTCATGTCAGAGTACAGATTTTCATTGATCATGAAATATTTGCACTTTAAAAATAATGAGGACTTTGATGAGCGTTCTCATCCAGCTCCAAAGCTGAAAAAAATTGGGATATTTACCAGATTATTTTGCAGAACTTCCAGCGGACCTATGTTCCTGAGCGGGACATTACCATCGACGAAAGTCTCATGGCCTACAAAGGTAGGCTCAGCTGGATTCAGTTCATTGCATCAAAGTGTGCTCGCTTTGGCATAAAATCATTTATGCTGTGTGTATCCAGCTCTGGATATATCTGGAACGCAGTTCTGTACACTGGGAAAGGGACCAAATTCTCCCCGAGATTCAGCGGTTTTGGGATGGAAACCGCTTCGGTTCTTTCTTTGCTAGAGCCCTTGCTGAACCAGGGCTACCGTGTCACTACGGACAATTTCTATACCTCCCCAAAACTGTAAGAGTTCCTTGTCCTAAGTAAAACCAACGCTTATGGGACCGTGAGGCTTAACCGGCATGACATGCCATCAGCATTTTCCAACAAAAAGCTTGGCAAAGAAGAAGTAGCTGCATGGCAAAAAGGGAAAATGTTGGCACTGAAGTGGCGGGACGAAAAGGACGTTTCACTTATGAGCACAGTCCATAACACCTTGACCGTCATGGTAAATCCCAAGGGTGGAAAGGATGTTATGAAACCACAGGTTGTGTTGGACTACAACCACACGATGGGAGGTGTGGACAGGGCTGACCAGGCCATGACTTTTTACCCAGCGATGAGGAAGCAGCAGAGAAAATACTATAAAAAAAAATTTACGACATCTTTTGGAACAATGTCTCTGGAACTCCTTCATCCTGATGAAAAAAAAAAAAGTGACAGGTCTATGGTCCATGCAGACTTTATGTGGAAGGTGGCAGAACAGATCTTTATGAAGCACCAAACGCCAACGGCGGTAAACCATTCTGGACGTCGGGCTGCTGGTGTTGTGAACCCTGAACGACTGAATGGTCGTCATTTTTTGGACCACATTCCACCCACTGAAAAAAAAACAGCACCCACAAGAATGTGTGTGGTTTGCTGCTCCAAGCGCGATGACAACGGAAGAAAAATCTGTAAAGAAACGCATTTCTGTTGTCTCGACTGCGATGTTGGACTTTGTGCTGTACCTTGCCTTAAAAAATTTCATACCGGAGACGTTTACTGAATAATGATTTTGCACCCTTCTTTGACTCCCCAAAAAATCTGAGTTTCTGAATATATTATTTGTTAAGATTTATTGAATAAAAGTATTTTTATTATTAAATTATTATGTTATTATTTATTATATTATAATTTATGATTTTGTGTTTCAAACTTTATCATAGTCTACTAGACTCTGGTTTGGACAGATTTAGGTGAGGATCTGGAAAATAATGATGGCCACACAAAATATTGACACTTTGGGCCCAATTTGGACATTTTCGCTTAGGGTGTACTCACTCTTATTTCCAGTGGTTTAGACATGAATGGCTGTGTGTTGAGTAGGGATGAGCTTCGCGTTCGATACGAACGTATGTTCGACTGGAACATTGTCTGTTCGTACGTTCAACGAATTTCGAACAAAACGGGTCGTTCGCACCAAATTCGAGTGACGCGCAACGGCCCACTATGACCCTGCATGCTTGGCCAATCACAGCGCGCAAAAAATGGAGAGTCATAATTGGCCAAAGCCAGGGTGGCTTTGGCCAATTATGGCTCAGGGCTTTAGCACACGCCCCACACTATATAAGGTCGCCTGCCGGGCAGCCTCGTGTAGTGTGTTGCGGTTGTTAATGAGAGCAGTCAGAGAGACAGTCTTTTTATATAGCTAGATAGAGCAGGCAGGCAGGCAGGCTAGTCAGTTTAGCTTAATTTACAGTGTGTAGAGGATATATATACATCCCTAGGAGTTGTACATATATTTATACACTGTATAGCTTAGCTAGATCAGCTTTTCCTAATTTACTGGCAGGCAGGTAATTGTGCTATTTAAAGACGTTATCACAGGTATAGACACCAAGGGCCAGATTCTCTAAGAAATTTGCCGGCGTAGCGTAAGCCATTTACACTACGCCGCCGCATCGTACTAGAGCAAGTGCCGTATTCCCTAAGCATTTGCTCCGTCGTTTGCTTTGGCGTAGCGAAAATAACCCAGCGTAAGCCCGCATAATTCAGATGAGGCGGCTTGTATTTAAATGAAGCGCGCCCCCGCGTCAAACGAACTGCGCATGCGCCGGCCGGGGAAAAAGCCCAGTGCGCATGCTCCAGCTCACGTCGGAAAGCGTCGTTGAAACCGACGTCAAAACGACATGAGCGTCATTTACGCAACTCCCTATTCGCGAACGAGTTAGTAAAACGACGTAAGCGATGGAAAAAGCCGACGCTGACCCGACGCCATACTTAACATGGCATCCGACGGCACCCGACGGCATCCGACGGAACTTCGTAAGGTTACTCCACATAGAAGCTGGGGTAACCTTACGCGGACGAAAACGACGTATGCGACGACGGGGCGGCGTAAAAGCGATCAGGAATCGGCGTACTAGCCTCATTTGCATATGCAAATGAGAAAACAACGTAAAGGCCACCTAGTGGCCGGAGTTGTCATTACACCTACAATCCGCAAGTGTAATGGTTTTACACTTGTCGGATGTTGCAGCGTATCTATGCAAAAGTGATGCTAAGCATCACGCTCATAGATACGAGGCAAAAAAAAAGGCGATACGATGGGGTATCTGAGAATCTGGCCCCCAGCAGGTACAATATTTAAAGGAATTTTTATTTTTATTTTATCTAAGCATCAATAAAATCACTGCTCCTGGAGCAGTGATTTTAATGATGCAAAAATGTATAAAATATACATTGCAAAAATGCAAAAATAGCTAAAAAAAATTTGGAGTGCGGCCGTCCCGGTTTTGCTCTATACATTTTTGCATACTATTGCAGTGCCTGCACCTAGGTGTTTGGACTCCACCTTGCAGTTCCCTGGGACCTCTGAGCGGTAAACTTTCTTTCTCATCCCATACCAGTGATTTTAATGATGCTTAAATTTAAAAAAAAAGAAAAATTCCTTTTTTAAACTTTTTTCCATTGATACATGTTCCCTCGGGCAAGACCCGGGTTCTCGAAGACGTTTTTCAACAATAACTTGAATATTGGTCTTTAAAATGATCGTTTTTGAATTCGAGTTCGAGTTCCATAGACTTCAATGGGGTTCTAAATGTTCGAGCAAACGGTCGGACATTTTGACGGTTCTGGTGCGAACCGAACGTGGGGGTGTTCGGCTCATGCCTAGTGTTGAGTTATTTTGAGGGGACAGCAAATGTACACTGGTATACAAGCTGTGAACTTACTACTTTACATTGTACCAAAGTGTAATTTATTCAGTGTTGTCACATGAAAAGGTATAATAAAATATTTACAAAACATGTGAGGGGTGTACTCACTTTTGTGAGATACTGTATATATATATATATATATATATTCACACGCACACACACAGCACAGGCAGTCCCCAGGTAACAAACAAGATGGGGTCTGAAGGTTTGTTCTTATGTTGAATTTGTATGTAAGTCGGAACAGGTAAAAAAAAAATGTTTAAGCTTTTTGGATAGCATTGGGAAGGGTTAACACTCCTGTAAACATTTGTTTAGCTGTCTATGTCCATGTTAAGAAGATTTCACCTCACTTTCTGTCCCAATAACAATTGGAAATAAAAAAAAAACATTTGGGTTGTTGTGGAATCAAGGATTGGTAATAAAGCTTCAGTGGAGACACTTTTTTCCCATGATGACTCTTAGGCCTCGTACACACGATGTAATTTATCGGATGGAAACAGTCCGACGGACCGTTTCCATCGGATATGTCCGCCGGGCTGTTTGATCCGGTGGCTGTACACACCATGGGATCAAATTCCCCGCCGGCGGACAGCGCGGTGACGTTGACGCCGCCACGTCACCGCACAAGGAAGTAAAACACTTCCGCGCGCATGCGTCGGATCCATTCACAGGATATGACGCATGTGCGGGCAGATATGTCCGCTGGTTAGGCGTACTAACCAGCGGACATATCCGACAGGCAGCTCTCCGGCGGAAAAATTTCAAAGCATGCTTTGAAACTTTTTCGCCGGAAGAATCCGTCCAAAACTGTCCGTTTGCCCCTACAGACAAGCGGATTTTTCGGCTGAAATGGTCCGTCGGACCATTTTCAGCGGATAAATTCCCTCGTGTGTACAAGGCCTTACAGGAGTGAATTTCCCTTCCTAGGGGTAGATTTATCCACACTTCTTGTTGTCTCCCTCCGTTTGTAAGTAGGAGTCTTTTGTAAGTTGGATGTTTGTAACCCGGGGACTGCATGTATACATTTCAACTGTGCATTTGGCTTCTTTATTTTTAGTAGGAAGAGTTAAAATGTCTACTGTAGTTACTTAACCACTTCCATACTGGGCACTTAACCACTTGCCTACTGTGCACCTACACCCCCTTCCTGCCCAGACAAAATTTTAGCTTCCGGCACTGCGTCGCTTTAACTGACAATTGCGCGGTCGTGCGACGTGGCTCCCAAACAAAATTGACGTCATTCTTTTTCCCACAAATAGAGCTTTCTTTTGGTGGTATTTAATCGCCCGTGCGTTTTTTATTTTTTGCGCTATAAACAAAAAAAGAGCGTCAATTTTGAAAAAAGACACAATATTTTTTGCTTTTTGCTATAATAAATATCCCATAAAAAAAAAGAAAAAATATTTTTTTTATCTCAGTTTAGGCCGATACGTATTCTTCTACATATTTTTGGTAAAAAAATGTAAAAAATAAAATCGCAATAACCGTATAGTGACTGGTTTGTGCAAAAGTTATATTGCCTACAAAATACGGGACATAATTATGATTTTTTAAAATTTATTTTTTACTAGGAATGGCGGTGATCTGCAATTTTTTTTCGGGACTGGGACATTATAGCGGACACATCGGACACTTTTGACACATTTTTCTGACCATTTACATTTATACAGTGAACAATGCTATAAATATGCATTGATTACTGTATAAATGTAACTGGCAGGGAAGGGGTTAACCACTAGGGGGCGGGGAAGGGGTTAAATGTGTATCCTAGGTGTGTTCTAACTGTGGGGGGGGTGACTGGGGGAGGTGACCGATTGTGTCCCTATGTACAAGGGACACAATCGGTCTCCTCTCTCCCTGACAGGGACGTGGAGCTCTGTGTTTACACACAGAGCTCCACATCCCAGCTCAGTTACTCGGCAATCGCGTGTGCCCGGCGGCCATCGCGGCCGCCGGGCACACGCACGGGGTCCTCAGTGAAGCGACGGGTACGCGCGCGCACCCTAGCAGCTTTCTATGACTGCACGTCATATGACGTGCAGTCAGGACAATGGAGTTACCCGCCCGCCGTCATATGATGGTGGGCGGGTAACAAGTGGTTAAACACCCTCCTGACCAGACCAATTTTCAGCTTTCAGCGCTCTTACACTTTGAATGACAATTACTCAGTCATGCAACACTGTACCCAAATTATTTTTTGTCCTTTTTTTCCCACAAATAGAGCTTTCTGTGGTATTTGATCACCTCTGCGGTTTTTATTTTTTGCGCTATTAATGAAAAAAGACCGAAAATTTGGGGAAAAAATGTTTTTTTCTTAGTTTCTGTGATAAAAATTTGCAAATTATTAATGTTTCTTCATACATTTTGGCCACAATTTATACTGCTACATGTCTTTGATAAAAATAACCCAAAGTTTTTGGAAATTTTTTGGTATGTGTGAAAGTTTTAGAGTCTACAAACTATAGTGCAAATCATAAAAAATGATCACATCTGATCACACCTGATGTACGGAAGGCCTCTCTCATTTCTTGAGACACTAACAAGCCAGGAAAGTACAAATGCCCACAGATGCCACTGATGAGGCGGCACAGATGGCACTGAGGCAGCACAGATGGCACTGAGGCGGCACAGATGGCACTGAGATGGGTTCTGATGAGATGGGTACTGATGTGCTCCGATGAGGCCTGTGTACTGGTGGACACAGGTGGGCACTAATGAGGCGGCACAGATGGCATTAATGAGGCGGCACAGATGGCACTAATGAGGCGGCACAGATGGCACAGATGGCACTGAGATGGGTACTGATGAGATGGGTACTGATGTGCACTGATTGACTGCGGCACAGGTGGGCACGGATGAGGTGGACACTGATTGCAGATGTGCTCTGAGGTGGCAGATGGACACTGGGTACATGTGGTACTGGTGGCACAGGTGGGCACGGTGGTACTGGTGGCACAGGTGGGTACTGATGGGCACGGTGGTACTGGTGGGCACGGTGGTACTGGTGGGCGCACGGTGGGCATGGTGGTACTGGTGGGCACGGTGGTACTGGTGGGCGCACGGTAGGCACGGTGGTACTGGTGGGCACTGTGGGCACTGGTGGGCACGGTGGTACTGGTAGGCACGGTGGTACTGGTGGGCACGGTGGGCACTGTGGTACTGGTGGGCAGGGTGGTACTGGTGGGCGCAGGTGGGCACGATGGTACTGCTGGGCACACAGTGGTACTGGTGGGCACGGTGGTACTGGTGGGCGCACGGTGGGCATGGTGGTACTGGTGGGCACGGTGGTACTGGTGGGCGCACGGTAGGCACGGTGGTACTGGTGGGCACTGTGGGCACTGGTGGGCACGGTGGTACTGGTAGGCACGGTGGTACTGGTGGGCACGGTGGGCACTGTGGTGCTGGTGGGCATGGTGGTACTGGTGGGCGCAGGTGGGCACGGTGGTACTGCTGGGCACACAGTGGTACTGGTGGGCACACGGTGGTACTGGTGGGCACACTGGTACTGGTGGGCACTGTGGTACTGGGGGGCACTGTGGTACTGTGGGGGGCACAGGTAGTCCTAGGGGCACTGGTTAGTCACTTTTTTTTTTAGTGATGACACAGTTCTCTCTCCCTCCTCACACGCGCTGTCTGTGTGAGGAGCGGAGAGTCGGCAATGAGAGATGATCTCATATGTTTACATATGAGATCATCTCTCATTGGCCGCACAGATCGTGCTGTAAATAGCCGCTATGATTGGCTATTTACCGCGATCTGTGTTTGGCTGTGTCCAGGGGACACGGCCAGCACAGGAGTTCCCTGCTGCGCGCTCAGGAGCGCGCGCTGGGAACGCCAAAAGGGGCAGCCGTAAAAACACGGCCAGTCAGGAATTCAGGGCTGCGCTGTGGCCATACAAAGTCGTACGGACGTCAGTAAGTAGTTAATAGCCACTGTAGATGTGGCTAGCAAAATATTAACTCATTCAACTGCTATGACTAACGTTATGGCTGAAACGCGTTAGGATTCTGATGGATTTATTTGTATGTCCCAGATTGTTTATCCTTTACTAAATAAAGTAGGGTGAAGGCCTGTTATCTGACTCCAGCTCTTTCTTCAAATCTACCAACTGAGATAAAAAGAGAAAAAGAGGATTCACATGAGCAAATGTTTTATTAAAGCGGCATGAAAACCCAAACAAAAAATGTATTATATTGCAGCTTACCAGTCAGTAGATGTTGAGGCTGCATACGTTTTTTGTTCTTTGGCTTTTCCCTTCTGTTTTCACCTGGTGATCTGGCCAATAACACACCTCCTGTATTAGTGAGACACAACTTGGGAAAAATGTACACAGGTGACTAAGGGCTAATCACAGTGCACCGTACCATGTGATCACCGTGGCCAATCACAGCTATCACATTAGTACACACTGGGATCGGCTTTGATTGGCTGTTCATAATAGTAACCTGAAAGCAATGACATGACATCACTTTCGATTTACTTAGAAACCATCGGTGCCATTTTTTTTTAAATCAAAAGTATTCAAAAACACCCATTTTGGTGTTTGAAATGTTTTTAGTTGCAGAGGAGGGATTTGGGCCTCAGATCTGTCACATGCCTATTGCTGTCACAAGGATTCTTTGTGACAGCAATAAAAGTGATCCATTTTTTTTAACCACTTTAGCCCCGGACCATATTGCTGCCCAATGACCAGAGCACTTTTTGTGATTCGGCACTGCGTCGCTTTAACTGACAATTGCGCGGTCGTGCGACGTGGCTCCCAAACAAAATTGGCGTCCTTTTTTCCCCACAAATAGAGCTTTCTTTTGGTGGTATTTCATCATCTCTGCGGTTTTTATTTTCTGCGCTATAAACAAAAATAGAGCGACAATTTTGAAAAAAATGCAATATTTTTTACTTTTTGCTATAATAAATATTCCCCAAAAATGTATAAAAAAAACTATTTTTTTCCTCAGTTTAGGCCAATACGAATTCTTCTACATATTTTTTGTTAAAAAAAAATTGCAATAAGTATTAAAATCGCAAAAGTTATAGCGTTTACAAAATAGGGGGTCGTTTTATGGCATTTTTATTAATATTTTTTTTTTACTAGTAATGGCGGCGATCAGCATTTTTTTTCAGTACTGCGACATTATGGTGGGCACTTCGGACACTTTTGACACATTTTTGGGGCCATTGGCATTTTTATAGCGATCAATGCTATAAAAATGCATTGTATTACTATAAAAATGCCATTGGCAGTTAAGGGGTTAACACTAGGGGGCGGGGAAGGGGTTAAGTGTGTTCCTGGGTGTGTTCTAACTGTATGGGGGGTGGCCTCACTAGGGGAAATCACTGATCTTCTGTCCATACAATGTATGAACAGAAAATCAGCGTTTCCCCCGCTGACAGGAACGAGAGCTATGGGCCAGATTCAGGTAGTCCAGAGCATCTTTGCTCTGGAGTAACGCTTCTCATTTGCGTTGCGCTGCCGAAATTTTAGGAGCAAGTGCTGTCATTCACGAAGCACTTGCTCCTAAAGTTGCGGCAGCGCATCACAAATGAGCCGGCGGAATTCAAATTTAGCGGGTACGGGGCGTGTAGTATGCTAACTACGCGCGATCCCGCCGCCAACGTACTGCGCATGCGTCGAGTGTCAAAACATCCCCGTGCGCATGCTCCAAAATCTGTGAATGAACGTCAATGACGTCACATTCCCATTCATGACCGTTTTACGCAAGCGACGTTTTTTTTTTTTTTCCCGACGCGATGACGACGCCTATACCTAACATAGGATACTCCAACCCCATGTAGGTATATCTATGCGCCGCGTATCCCGTCCGGAAACGTCGTATCGTCATTGCGTCGCGCCGGATTTCGATCGTGAATTGCCGATTTCCGCTCATTAACATATTTTTTGAGCGTAAATCGGCGGGAACGCCCCCGGCGCCATTTTTAAGTTGAAGTAACGATGCGATGGCGAAACTCAGTTACGCTGCTCGCATCGGAACATCAACCCGGCGTTCCTTGTTTTCTGGCTACAGAAAACAGAAACGCCAGCTCAAAGTCACAGTTAGGCTGGCGGATCACTCGATCCGCCAGCGTAACTGTTCCTGAATCTGGCCCTATGTGTTTACACACATAGGGCCAGATTCAGGTAGTCCAGAGCATCTTTGCTCTGGAGTAACGCTTCTCATTTGCGTTGCGCTGCCGAAATTTTAGGAGCAAGTGCTGTCATTCACGAAGCACTTGCTCCTAAAGTTGCGGCAGCGCATCACAAATGAGCCGGCGGAATTCAAATTTAGCGGGTACGGGGCGTGTAGTATGCTAACTACGCGCGATCCCGCCGCCAACGTACTGCGCATGCGTCGAGTGTCAAAACATCCCCGTGCGCCTGCTCCAAAATCTGTGAATGAACGTCAATGACGTCACATTCCCATTCATGACCGTTTTACGCAAGTGACGTTTTTTTTTTTTTTCCCCGACGCGATGACGACGCCTATACCTAACATAGGATACTCCAACCCCATGTAGGTATATCTATGCGCCGCGTATCCCGTCCGGAAACGTCGTATCGTCATTGCGTCGCGCCGGATTTCGATCGTGAATTGCCGATTTCCGCTCATTAACATATTTTTTGAGCGTAAATCGGCGGGAACGCCCCCGGCGCCATTTTTAAGTTGAAGTAACGATGCGATGGCGAAACTCAGTTACGCTGCTCGCATCGGAACTTCAACCCGGCGTTTCTTGTTTTCTGGTTACAGAAAACAGAAACGCCGGCTCAAAGTCACAGTTAGGCTGGCGGATCACTCGATCCGCCAGCGTAACTGTTCCTGAATCTGGCCCATAGGGCCAGATTCAGGTAGATGGGAGCATCTTTGCTCTGGAGTAACGCTTCTCATTTGCGTTACGCTGCAGAAATTTTAGGAGCAAGTGCTGTCATTCACGAAGCACTTGCTCCTAAAGTTGCGGCAGCGCATCGCAAATGAGCCGGCGGAATTCAAATTGGGCGGGTACGGGGCGTGTAGTATTTAAACGAAGCGCGTTCCCGCCGCGAACGTACTGCGCATGCGTTGAGTGTTAAAACATCCCCGTGCGCATGCTCCAAATTTTGTGAATGAACGTCAATGACGTCACATTCCCATTCATGAACGTTTTACGCAAGCGACGCTTTTTTTTTTTTTTCCGACGCGATGACGACGCCTATACCTAACATAGGATATTCCAACCCCATGTAGGTATAACTATGCGCCGCGTATCCCGTCCGGAAACGTCGTAACGTCACTGCGTCGCGCCGGAATGCGATCGTGAATTGCCGATTTCCGCTCATTAACATATTTTTTGAGCGGAAATCGGCGAGAACGCCCCCGGCGCCATTTTTAAGTTGAAGTAACGATGCGATGGCGAAACTCAGTTACGCTGCTCGCATCGGAGCTTCAACCCGGCGTTTCTTGTTTTCTGGTTACAGAAAACAGAAACGCCGGCTTAAAGTCACAGTTAGGCTGGCGGATCACTGGACTTGCCAGCCTAACTGTTCCTGAATCTGGCCCATAGGGAAATCGGCAATTCACGATCGCATTCCGGCGCGACGCAGTGACGTTACGACGTTTCCGGGCGGGATACGCGGCGCATAGTTATACCTACATGGGGTTGGAATATCCTATGTTAGGTATAGGCGTCGTCATCGCGTCGGAAAAAAATAAAAAAACGTCGCTTGCGTAAAACGTTCATGAATGGGAATGTGACGTCATTGACGTTCATTCACAAAATTTGGAGCATGCGCACGGGGATGTTTTAACACTCAACGCATGCGCAGTACGTTCGCGGCGGGAACGCGCTTCGTTTAAATACTACACGCCCCGTACCCGCCCAATTTGAATTCCGCCGGCTCATTTGCGATGCGCTGCCGCAACTTTAGGAGCAAGTGCTTCGTGAATGACAGCACTTGCTCCTAAAATTTCTGCAGCGTAACGCAAATGAGAAGCGTTACTCTGGAGCAAAGATGCTCCCATCTACCTGAATCTGGCCCATAGCTCCCATTCCCCGCTCTGTAACGAGCAATCGCAGGTGCCCGGCGGCGATCGTAAAGCGGATGTATAGCTACGGGCTCTCGCCCAGGAGTGCCGCCGTCCCGCAGTAATATGACGGCGGGCGGTCGGCAAGCGGTTAAACAACAGTGTAAAAAAAAAGTACAAAAAAAAGTGCCCTTATTCTCCCGTGCTTGCACGCAAAGACAAACACGCGCTTTGGTCCTGTATACATGCAAACAGCGGTCGCCCCGCACTTGTGAGGTATCACTGCGAATGTCAGATCATGGGCAATAATTCTAGCACCTTGTGTGTAAATCTAAAGTGGTAACCTGTAAAGGCTTTTAAAGTGTCGCCTATGGATAGTAAGATTTATGTTGTTTGTCGCTGTTGCACAGGTGTGCGAAAATTTAACGCATTACATGTTTGGTATATATGTAACTTTCAAATTTTGTAGCAATAGTTTAGCAAAAATATTGATTGTTACATGTTAACAAAAAGTACCTGGAAAGGACTGGACTGAAAGTAGTTAAATGTGATAATTTTGAGGCATTTCACCATGCAATTTGCTACATTCAACATAAGCTGACAGACTGATTCTCCTTCTGAGTAGTTATTTATTTATGATCAGGAACTTTTCATGCAGCATTATAAAACATAGGTTTTGATGTTTTTGAAGTATGTGTTATTACAGGTCAAGTGTCAAGGGAGCAGCTTTCAATGCCATGCAGAAGAAACATGAGCAGAGTGGGGCAGATTCACACAGAAATGGATTATCGTAGCGTATCAGAAATACACTACGCTGCCGTATTTTACCTGGCTCTACGTGGAATTCAGGTAGATTTTGTCCAGTAAACGACGGCGGCGTAGTGTATTTCTCCCGTCGCAATCCATATAGACGAGTAGGGGGCGTGAATCATTTAAAATAGGCGCGTTCCCGCGGCGATCGATCTGCGCATGCTCCGTTCGCAAATTTCCCGCAGTTACGTAAACAAAAAAAAAAAATTAAATAAATTCGAAGCGGGAACGACGGCCATACTTAACATGGGCTACGTAACGTTAGAGCAGCAAAAAGCTGCTCTAACATTACGTACAAAAAAATAGACGAAAGTGATTGCGACGACCACTCGTATCTTCGGGAATCGCCGTAAAAAAACATTTGCATATCCCGACGCATCAAAACGACCCAAACTCCTCCCAGCGGCCGCAAATAGATGGCAGCGTAGATCCGAAGGCTTACGAAGACGTAAGCCTCTCGGATCGTAGCCCGAAGCCGCCGTATCATGGTTTGAGGATTCAAACTAGTGATACGGCGCGCGAAATTTGAAATTACTCCTGTCTAACACCAGTTAGACAGGAGTAATTGCTCTATGAATCTGGCCCATTGTTTCCTATATGAACCACTGCAGAACATCAATATAAGTCGTGCGAATGACTGAATGGATGCTGTGAAAAAAACTCTGGAGTCAGATCTGAGATTATAAGGCTGACATACCTAATACGTTTAGAATCTTCACTGATAAAATTATATAAAAATATCATTAATTTATCATATCATATGAAAAGCAAATTCCTAATCTATTTGAGTTTTGAGATCATTTCATTCATGACATTTAAAAAAAGGGAAAAATGACATGCTACAGTATACTATGTTTGCATTATACATTTTCATTTTGTCAGGGTTAAAAATAAATACTGGCTGAAGACTAAAGTGTGGAGGTATTTATTATACATTTTACACAAAGAATTCCCTTTAAAGTGTATAGATTGCCAACACTTTTATTTTTTAGTTTTGGGTACAGAAGGGATATAACCCTGTCTGTCGTCTGCCCCCTTAAGTAGGTCAAGGGAATATTGAGCTCCATAGCAGGCCTCTTGAAAGTATTAAAGTAAAAACTTGTTTAACATATATCCAAGGCTTAAAAGAGTAAAAGGAACACCAGTCCAGTATGCGTGCAAGATGTACTGTGTGGAATTAACTGACAGGCACAGGGAAGTCAATCCCCCCTCTGCACTTAGCAGGGCTATTGACATGAGCAGAGGCGGCTCTAGGCTTTGTGAGGCCTTAGGCAAAATTTGGACACGAGGCCCCACTCACGCCCAAAATGGATAAAAAAGTTCAAGCAAGTAAAAATGGCTGCAGAAATATGCGTGGATGTAGCACACAGGCGATCAGCACAACTTCCAGGGCACCCTCCTCACCCATCAGACATATGCAGCCAATACAACATCTGGGATCCAGCA
Organism: Rana kukunoris; assembly: GCA_029574335.1. Lineage (NCBI taxonomy): Eukaryota > Metazoa > Chordata > Amphibia > Anura > Ranidae > Rana > Rana kukunoris. Next base: position 40,421 of record JAJQKJ010000578.1, on the reverse strand, counting down.
AGGCGACAACTTCTCTAGGATTTCCCCCTGTGCCTTGGGAAAATGGGAAGGGGTGTCAATGAATAATTCCACATCCATAGAGGAGGGAGAGTGGGGGGATTCCAGCACAGAGGGAGAGAGAGAGAAAGGGGGAGGGAGAGAGAGAGAGAGGGGGGGTAGAGAGAGGGGGGGTAGAGAGAGAGAGAGGGGGTAGAGAGAGAGAGAGAGAGGGGGTAGAGAGAGAGGGGGGGTAGAGAGAGAGGGGGGGTAGAGAGAGAGATAGAGAGGGGGGTAGAGAGAGGGGTAGAGAGAGAGGGGTAGAGAGAGAGAGAGAGAGAGGGGGTAGAGAGAGAGAGAGAGAGGGGGTAGAGAGCGAGAGGGGGGATAGAGAGAGAGGGGGTAAAGAGAGGGGTAGAGAGAGAGAGGTAGAGAGAGAGAGAGAGAGGGGGGTAGAGAGAGAGAGGGGTAGAGAGAGGGGTATAGAGAGCGAGAGGGGGGATAGAGAGAGAGGGGGTAGAGAGAGGGGTAGAGAGAGAGGGGTGAAGAGAGAGAGGGGTAGAGAGAGAGAGAGAGAGAGGTGTAGAGAGAGAGAGAGGTGTAGAGAGAGGGGTAGAGATAGAGGGGGGTAGAGAGAGAGGGGGTAGAGAGAGAGGGGTAGAGAGAGGGGTATAGAGAGCGAGAGGGGGGATAGAGAGAGAGGGGGATAGAGAGAGAGAGGGGGTAGAGAGAGAGGGGGAGAGAAAGAGAGAGGGGTAGAGATAGAGAGAGAGGGGTAGAGAGAGGGGGGTAGAGAGAGATGGAGTGAGAGAGGGTTGGAGAGAGAGAGGGAGAGAGGGGGAGGGAGAGAGGGGTAGAGAGAGGGAGGTAGAGAGGGGTAGAGAGAGGGAGGTAGAGAGGGGTAGAGAGAGGAGAGAAATGGAAGAGAGGAGAGAGAGAGGGGAGAGAGAGAGAGAGAGAGAGAGAGAGAGAGAGAAAGGAGAGGAGAGAGAGAAGAGAGGAGGGAGGGAGGGAGAGAGAGAAAGAGGAAGGAGGGAGGAGAGAGAGAGGGAGAGAGAGGAGAGGAGAGAGAGAGAGAGGAGAGAGAGAGAGAAGGGAGAGGAGAGGAGAGAGAGAGAGGGAAGAGAGGGGAGAGAGAGAGAGAGAGGAGAGAGGGTGAGGGAGATAGAGGGAGAGAGAATAGAGGGAGAAAGTGAGGGAGAGAGAGAGGGGGAGTAGAGAGGGGGAATGAGGGAAGGTGAGAGAGAGCGGAAAACAGAGTAGAAGAGAGAGAGAGCGGAGGAGAGAGAGAGAGCGCGGGGAGAGGGAGGGAGAGAGAGAGAGAGAGGGGGGGGGGGAGAGAGAGAGGAGGGGAGAGAGAGAGAGAGGAGAGAGAGAGGAGGGAGAGAGGGGAGAGAGAGGGGGAAGGGGAGATAGAAGAGAGAGGAGGGGAGGGAGAGAGAGAGAGAGAGAGAGGGGGAGGGAGGGAGGGGAGGAGAGGGAGGGGGAGGGAGGAGAGGGGAGAGGGAGGGAGAGAGGGAGGGAGAGCAAGAGGGAAAGGGAAGAAGGAGGGGAGAGAGAGGGAGGAGAGAGAGAGAGGGAGGGAGGAGGGGGAGGGAGGAGGTGGAGGGGAGAGGGAGGGAGGTAGGAGGGGGAGAGAGAGAGGGAGGGGGAGAGCAAGAGGGAGAGAGGGGGAGGGAGAGAGAGAGGAGGGAGGAGAGGGAGGGGGGAGAGAGAGATCTCTAGCCCTGTCCCTGTCTGCAGCCCCTCCTGTGTACCATGTCCTAGTCTGCAGTGCCTGTCTGTGAGAAGCTATGTGATGCTTGGTATGGTACCTTCTATGCCAGCGGGATGTTCATGACAGCCAGCAGTGTCCGTTCTCGTTCTGGGTGGGGACAGTGTCCTGCTCTTTCCAGAGGATCTGTTTTCAGTTAGTTGGTGTGGTCCCTGGTCACCTGGTCAGCCCATGATAGCGGTCCCTTCCCTGCTTCTCAGCCTGAGAGACCCCTGCAACAGCTGGAGAAAAAAGAGGGGGGAACCTAGCAAAGCTATCTGACCATGAGGGGGCCAGAAAAGAGAACAGGGGTGAGGCTGAGAGTAACAGAGGGGGGTGGGGTGAGAGTGTGGGGGGCAAGAGCACTGGGGAAGCTGGAGAGCACTGGCAGGAGTGGAGAACCTTGCGGGGCAGAGAGCACGGGGGGATGATGGAGAACATAGGGGCCAGAGAGTACTGGGGGAGGGGCAGAAGAGCATAGGGAAGGCGGGGGTGGAGAGCACTGGGGGAGCTGGATAGCACAGTGTGGTGGAGAGCATGGGGGGGGGAGTGGGGGCTGGAAAACACAAGGGGGGGGCTGGAGAGTACTGTGGAGGCTGGAGAGCTAGAGAGCACGGGGAAGCTGAAAGCACAGGGGGAGCCAGGGAGCACCAGAGGGAGCTGGACAACACAGGGGGCAGAGAGCACTGGGGGTGCAGGTAGAACTGGGGGGGTTAGGGAGCACGAGGGGAACAGAGGGCTCTGGGGGGGCTGGAGAGCACTGTTAGGGGGAGCCAGGAAGCACGGAGGTCAGAGAGTATGGGAGGACCAGAGAGCACTGTGGGGGGATATCATTGTGGGGGAGCCAGGGAGCACAGAGCACTGGGGGGGAGCTGGGAGCAGTGGGGGGGGGGCTGGACAGCACAGTGGGGGAAGAGCATGGGGGAAGCATTGGGGGGACAGACGGACCGGACAGCACAGTGGGGGGAGAGCATGGGGGGGGACTGGACAGCACAGTGGGGGGATAGCATTGGGGGCACTGGACAGCACGATGGGGGGAGAGCATTGGGGGCACTGGACAGCACAGTGGGGGAGAGCATTGGGGGGCACTGGACAGCACAGTGAGGGGAGAGCATTAGGGGGCACTGAACAGCACAGTGGGGGGAGAGCAGTGGGGAGACTGGACAGCACAGTGGAGGGGGGAGCTGGGGTGACTGTACAGCACAGGGGGGCATGGGGTGAGCTGGGGAGCAGTGGAGGGGGGGTACTGGGCAGCACAGTGGGGGAGCCAGGGAGCACGGGGATCAGAGAGCACTGGGAGGAGAACCAGGAAACAGAGGAGGGTATGCAGCGAGAATTCGAAGGAACCAGGGAGCACGGGGTCAGTAAAAGAAGTTGGATAGGAGGACGGAGCTCCGGTGGATGGATTCTATCTCAGCGCCTGCTGCAGCCTGGCCGACCCCCCACAAAGAACGTGGACAACCCGGCCGGCCGCGCCGCTCCCCTGTGTGCCTGGATAGGAGGAGCGGCGGGGACAGCTGCACATTGAGAAATTGATCTTTCCATATTCTCTGCAGCCAATGAATACCCGTAGAAGAAGCGGTCATTCAACGGCTGCAGAAAGAATATGGAAAGATCAATTCCTCCATGTGCAGCTGTCCCCGCCGCTCCTCCTATCCAGGCACACAGGGGAGCGGCGCGGCAGTGTACTCACATTCTCTCTGGGATCCATCCACCGGAGCTCCACTTTACAAAAAGTCAAAAGGAAGACACGGAGATGTCAGGTGAGCGGCGCGGGCTGAAGGAGCAACTCAGCTGCAACTCAGCTGCTTTGTGTGCCCGATGGCTGCCCGCACGGCCCCTGGTCCTGCCTGTTGGTCTGTCCATTAATAGAGCAGAGGCACATGAGGCAGCCGCGAGGCCCATGTGAGGCCTTAGGCGGCTGCCTCATTTGCCTAATTAGAGAGCCACCTCTGGACATGAGGTTTAAGTCTTGTTTTCTTTTTCGTCCATAAAAATTGAAAAGAAATAGAATATAAATCTTAATGAAATGCATGCTATTGTGTCCAAATGTAACAGCACTGGTTACATCAGCAAGGACTTTAATGCGATTCTCTATGCGACAACTTAGTATTAGGCCCCAGACATCTCTCCTCGTAACAGGAGTCTGGGGGTTCTCTACATCATATCACATTGGCATGTAGAGATGTATTAGGCCACTAGGGAAGATGCTACAAAATAGCATCAACCCCTGGCATAGAAAAGTTAGAGCGAACATGTTCAAACAATCAGGACAAGGCCTATGAGGATTTGTACTTATGTCGGGCTCATAGTAATAGAAGTTGTAGTGACAACTGTTACTTGCATATGATAGGTACTTTAGTTGAGTAATGGTACTTGCATATGAGAGGCAATATAGCTAAGTAATTAGAGTAGCATACATGAGGTAATTATTTGTAGATATAATATGAGAGGCAGTATAGCTCAGGTAATTATAGTAAAATACTTGAGGTGAATATTATAGATATAAACTATTGCATATGAGAGGCAATATAGCTCAGGTAAATATAGTTGTAGACATGAGCTATAATTATAGACAGGGCTTTTTTTCTGGGGGAACTTGGTGGAACTCAGTTCCACCACCTTTGGCTCAGACCCTTTGGTGCCTGCTCACCACAATCACTTGTGAACACAGAAGTCTGGTTTCTGTGTTTACAAGTGACTGCTTTGTAACCCCCTGAATTCTGCACACTGTATGTAATGCAATTCTGGTATTTAATGCCCCTTTAAGACCCTTCTACTGTTTGTGAAATCTGAACGGGTCGTGGTTGAGTTCCTGCACCTATTTTCTGAGAAAAAAAGCTCTGATTATAGATGTAGCAATACACACATATGAGAGGCAATATAGCTCAGGTAATTACAATAGCATACATGAGGTAATTATTGCTATAATGATTTAGTGGTAGCTGTGCCTTTTAGGTACTTCTTTGCAAGAAGCTTTAGCACATTAGTATGTCCCAGAAGATATAGTAACATCCACATGGTATTTGTAATACTACAATTGTAATAGATGAATCTTTAGCATTAGAGCTTCCTATAGAACTACAAGTGAAGGAATAACTACTTATCCGTTTGTAGATATCTATGCAGGAGATGGAATGCCCATGGTGCAAGATGTTCATGGCATGAAAGTAGTTCCTAGCAATGCAGTTGTTTGTAGGAAGTCTTAGCAGCAAAGTAGTAGTTGTTTCCTGGAGCTGTGTTCCGGCAAAGGGAGCAAAGATAGCAGCATGGCTGAGCTGACAGGCTAGGCCTAATGCCGCGTACACACGGTCGTTTTTTGCGATGAAAAAAAAACGACGTTTTCTGTGAAGTAAAAAACGTCGTTTTTGAAACGTCACTTTTCAAAGACAATTTTGCATACACACCATCGTTTTTTCACAAAAAGCGAGGTTACGTTCACCACTCTTTTCCATTGAAGCTCGCTTCATAACTAGCTTCTGGGCATGCGCGGGTTGAAAAACGTCGTTTTAAAAGACGTTTTTGCTACACACGGTGACTTTTTGTGAAACAAAAAACGACGTTTTGAAAAACGACACAAAAAATTCAAGCATGTTGGAATTTTTTTTTGGTCGTTTTTTTGAAGACAAAAAACGACGTTTTGCCCACACACGATCAATTTAAATGACGTTTAAAAAAACGTCGTTTTTTTTCATCGCAAAAAACGACCGTGTGTACGCGGCATGAGTCTACGGCTGACAATAATAGAAACGCCAGCTGTATCTCCCTTGAATGCCTTTATAGGCAGGAGATCAGCTGCAGTGCATTGCACTGAATTCAAGCAGGGCGCCACACACGGCGCACTTCTGCGTTCCACGCAGACACGCAGAGTGGTGCCGGGCGATGACATCATCGCACCAGCGCTGTATGCGCTTCAGCATGGAACGCATTACGGCGCTGAAAGCGCCTATAATAGTAAAGGGAACAGGCGCGCGGAGCGCCTGTTACACCAAACCACATAAAAATTCTCTGGTGCCATTTAGCAAGAACTCATTGGACATTTTGAAGTAAAGGTTTAAAGGTAAGTGCAAAAAGTCAGTGTAATCCAGAATAAATATTTATGCCTAGATATTTTATATGTGAAGAGGGCCATTTACAGTAAATTACAAATTTACCTGAAAAATTGCCATCAGTCTGAGAATGATAGATTGTGGAACTAAAATTCTGATTTATGGCTTCTGATTTATGGTAATTTATTTTATAACTGTCGAGATGACCAAAATGTTGAAGCTGTGCCATTAATGAGGGAAAAAGATAAGTTTGGATGTGAGAAAAAAAGAGGAGACCATTTGCAGAGGCTTCCAATTCTTGACTGAAAACACAGAGCACTCTTTTCTTTCTTGAAATCTGTAAAGCAAACTTTAACTCCAGTTGGGGATATTAAACCCAGATCTTAAAGCAGACCATCGCCCTAAAAATAATAATGCCCAACTGAAATTGTCCCCCTGCATAATAGTATACATTTTTTTATTCTCTGTATCCTTTATTTTGTACCTGCTCCCCTCCACTATTCTCTCCTGAGTGAGACTGACACTTGAGCCTCCTCCTGGGATAGCCCTGTCCCAAATCACAGGAGGCTATAGATTTCCAAACCTGTGTGATACCTCACCCCTGCAGTTGAAAAAGAGGGAGAAGAGACCAGGCATGTGTGAGATTTTGCCCTGCATCATCAGGGGGGCCGCTGTCTCTTCCAGCTTAATGCAGCCAGCCCCCAGATGATAAAAAAAGGCAGCCCAGAGCCAAATGAATGCTACAACGATCATAGCTAAGAATAAGACAGCACTGGATTGTATCACCTTATAAGTATTATTATTAGTAGTATTATTCTTCATATTATAGTGTGACATTTATGATAAAACAATAGGATTCTGCTGTCGTGGTAGGATGAAGCCAATTGTCACTTTAAGCAATAATAAAGCAAGCTTCAAATGTTTTTGAAACATGTTAAAAGCCTATTGTCTATTGCAGCCAACACTTCAAATATGATCTGTACTTATTTATATGAACTTGAGTTGCGATAAAAGCTTCACAAATGCTAACCAAAGCTTACTAAATATTTTGCAAATGCTTTGTAAAAACTTGATGTACACACTGCTCATGTGTTCAAGGCCTAAACAAGCTTCAGTCCTGACTGTCTACTGATCACCAGGGGTGGCTTTTTGCATACTGTACTGCTATATAATTCAACAACTAACTTTTCCTTTGCTTCTAGCAGGTAAAAGTGATTTACAACTGGCAGTGCATTACATTGTGTGTGCTGAAAAACGTCTTCAGAAATCACGCCGCCGTTTTTTACTGGTAGCAGTTTAAACGACGGCGGCGTAGTGTATTTCTCCCGTCGCTACCCTCGTGAAGGATTTAAAATAGGCGCGTTCCCGCGGCGAAACTGCGCAGTGATTTCCCGCCACCCATTGACTTTAGCGTCGTTTGGACATTTCTATTCCCGCAAGCAAAAAAAAATAATTAAATTTGACGCGGGAACGACGGCCATACTTAACAGGCACCATTGAGTTAAATTTGCCATGTAAAAACACATTTGTCCATCAAAACGACGCGAACTCCTCCCAGCGGCCGCAAAAATATCGCAGCGTTCCGAAGGCTTAAGGTAGCCTCTCGGTCGAAGCCAGCGCTGGTACAGCGCGCAAAATTTGAAAACTCCTGTCTAACACCAGACAGACAGGCGTCTATTTTTACTGCGTTTTGACAACCCATGTGGAAGAGGTCTAACTTTATATAAAATGGACCATGGCAGTGTTGATGCACAGGGCAAAAGCAAACAGAAGAGAGAAAGACAGATTTTTTTCAAAAAGTGGACCCATCCCTCCACAAGAGTGACAGTTGGAACATAAGCTTGTTGATTGATCACATTAATTTAAGTGTGCTGCATACACCATTCATGTGTAATATGTGTTATCAAAAATCACAGAAGGAATATTGTGTATACCACACATTTAACCACTTAAGACCCGGACCAATACGCTGGTAAATGACCCAAGGTGTTTTTGCGATTCAGCACTGCGTCGCTTTAACAGACAATTGCGCGGTCGTGCGACGTGGCTCCCAAACAAAATTTGCGTCCTTTTCTTCCCACAAATAGAGCTTTCTTTCGGTGGTATTTGATCGCCTCTGCGATTTTTATTTTTTGTGCTATAAACTAAAATAGAGCCACAATTTTGAAAAAAAACACAATTTTTTTACTTTTTGTTATAAAAAAAATCAAATAAACTAAATTTTAGTCAAACATTTAGGCCAAAATTAATTCAGCCACATGTCTTTAGTAAAAAAAAAAATCGCAATAAAAAAAAATAGCTACCTAGCGGGAACAGCGACACTAATACAGCGATCAGAAAAATGATCGCTTAGTGACGCTGGCAATAGGGAGTGAAAGGGTTAACTAGGGCGGTGATCAGGGGGTTAAAACTTTATTAGGGGGGGTGGGGGGGCTATCCTGAACCTAACACTAACTGTTTTTTACACTGCCTGTCACACTGACACTAAATGCAGTGATTAGATCACTGCATTCAGTGACACTGTGACAGGGGGGTGGGGGGCGGGCTATCACAAGGGGTTAATATGCCTATGTGAGTGTGTGTCAGTGTTGTGTTGGTGCACACTTACTTGTGATGTCTTCTCTCATTAGCAGCGCTGGGAAACAGCGCTGCGATGAGAGATTACATAATTTCCTCCTTCCTGTGTAAACACAGGAGGAGGAACTGACACGATGGGAGCGCGCTCCCATTGGCTGGGAGCGTTCGCGGGGGAGGCGGAAATCACGGACATCCGCCCGCTCGTCGGCGATCGCTCCCAGAGGCAGGGGGACCCTCGGACCCCCGAACCGCACGAAGGCGGGGACGTAAATTTACGCTCTTGTGCCTGTACGAGCCATTCTGTGGCCGTATATGTGCGTGCGGGGGTCCTTAAGTGGATAATCAAACACTTAATTTATGAACAGTCCAAAAATTATTTCCAAATAAAAATATATATGTTCTGTGCACCAACTGTAAATCTTCACTGTATCTTTAAATCTTGACCCAAATATTGTGCACCATACCATCACCATGCAAATACAGGTGAGCCTTCACCTTAGATGATGGACCTATTTTTATAAATAAGAGGTCTTATATGCAGTAAAACTGCTCCCCAGGTCACTCCTTCTAGGCAAGTTGCTATCCACATGTACAAAATGGCTATCATCCACCATAAAGGTTACTTCAGTCTCCGGCAATCCATAAAAACAGAAAAAAGTTCCATAGCAAATTTTTTTTTATTTTTATTAAGAGGTAAAACAAAGCACTTACAATTTGTATTTATTAATACAAACTCCTGTCAGGAACCCAAAATGGCACATTAAACGACGTGATAATATTACCCACCTGATGCGTGTCATCCCTTCCAGACTTTCTTAAAGGTATGGAGAGTCAGAAACACATCACATTTAAGGCACGGGGAGTTAGTTACCATAGTCACCTGTAAACATTGCAGCTCCTTGCACCTGTTTCAACCTACTTGCCAATTCAAGGACACCAGAAGTGCAAAAGCCTAGTGCTTGAGAATATAGATCCTGAACAATATCTTTCATAAAAAATATCATAAAAAAAGGTTAAAAAAAACTTAATACATTTTTTTATTAAATCCAATAATTTAATACTGATGGTAAATAAACTAAAACATTCCATATTGATGAAAGTTGTCACACCTCACATACCAGGTGTGCTGTGGATGCAGGTATGTTGCAGATGTCGGGGTACTGTGGATGCAAGTGCGTGGAGGCTGTTCAGAGCTGAAGAGACTAGTGCAGAATCAAACAAGCCAGGTTATACACAGGAGATCGGATCTAGGGATGAGCTTTATGTTCAAGTCGAACATGAGTTTGACTCGAACATTTAAAAGCCTATGGGAGAAATCAAAAGTTCAAATTTTAAAGGTTAATTTTTTAGGACCGAGTACAGCCATGTCCCCCACAGACGCAGCCATATCCCCCACAGATGCAGCCATGTCCCCCACAGACGCAGCCATGTCCCCCACATATGCAGCCATGTCCCCCACATATGCAGCCATGTCCCCCATATATGCAGTCATGTCCCCCCACAAATGCAGCCATGTATCCCCATACCGTAGATGCAGATGTTGCCGCCGCCGCCGCCACCTAGTTAATCAGCGCAGGGAACATTACAGCTTTCATTTGAATAGCTGTGTGTTCCCCACCGTGCCGCGTATAGACACTCCCCCTTGCTCGGGCACTTTGATAGACAGATCACCCGTCCAATCCTCAGGATTTGACTGAATGTTAGTGATTATAGCATAATTCAGTGTAAGAAATACATAGGACAAAATTCATGTTGACAAGGGGAGTGTAGAGGAGGGCGGGGAGTCTACTGAAATCACGACTCCACCCACCAAGCTCCAGACAACAGATCCACCCACAGAATCTGCAGTTTTTCAGTTCTTATAACAGACAGAGGGGAGACATTTGACACGTAAGAAAATAGTGGGGTGAATATTACCGTGCTTACCACAAACAGGGGGGGGGACAGGGAAGGAAGGTAGGTGGGTACAGCTGCTGCACTAAATGGTGCATCAACCAAAGCAAATATATAAAAATAGGGGGGGGGTAGTGCTGCGCTGTGATGGGGGGGATGGGGATGGGATAAAGTGTGGAGAGGAAGTGTAGCAAAAACGTTATATTAGGAAAGAATAAACCTAACTAGTGATCAATAACAATCTCGAAAAATGACAGTGATATGAGCGTGCTGCAATGCAACCAAAAGCTGGCTGTCAAACTAATGACAGTGTAAATAAACATATAGGGCCAGATTCAGGTAGATGGGCGAATCTTTATTTTAGAGTAACGTTTCTCATTTACGTTACTCCGCCGAAACTTTAGGAGCAAGTACTGTTATTCACAAAGCACTTGCTCCTAAAGTTGCGATGGCGTAGCGAAAATGAGCCGGCGGAATTCAAATTGGGCGGGTAGGGGGCGTGTATTATTATAACTAGGCGCGATCCCACGGCGAACGTACTGCGCTTGCGTCGACTGTCAGTGCGCAGGCTCCAAATTCTGTCAGTGAACGTCAATGACGTCAATCCCCATTCACGGACGTTCGTCACCTCTTGTGACTTCCTCATGAGTAAAGTCACGAGAGGTGACGAATGCGCGTATGAAGTACCATAGCTGACGTCGGTGTACGCCCTGTTTTTTATGCCTGTTTTTTATTGTTACATTGTGAGTACCCAGTGTATCATTTGAATAAAACCTCCCCTGTTATAATGGTACTACACTATTGGCATTTTTTTGTTTCCCTGGATGCGAGTACTGCTAGCGTTTGGAGGTGATTACCAGGAAGGATCTATCCTCACCACTACAGTCTATTTGGATGACATCACAAGCGGACCTAACCAGAAAAGCGCTCCTGGGCTTTGCTTTTGCTGTTACCTTACAGCAGTAAGGTAAGGGGACATCCTTACTTAATTTGGAGATAGCGCCTGCAACTTGTCATCACGTCATTTTGGCTTTTATACCACTATTTCTATGAACTTTATTTATATATTTTTTGTATTTACTTGTTGATACCTGCTGTATGGACATTCACTCCAATCAACACCGCTGTGTGTTGGTTTTAGCATTTTGTGCACCGGATTGTGTAGAAGGGATTTACACTTTATGGGCCAGATTCAGGTAGATCAGAGCATCTTTGCTCTGGAGTAACGCATCTCATTTGCGTTACGCTGCTGAAATTTTAGGAGCAAGTGCTGTTATTCAGGAAGCACTTGCTCCTAAAGTTGCGGCAGCGCATCACAAATGAGCCGGCGGAATTCAAATTGGGCGGGTACGGGGCGTGTAGTATTCTAACTAAGCGCGATCCCGCCGCCAACGTACTGCGCATGCGTCGAGTGTCCAAACATCCCCGTGCGCATGCTCCAAATTCTGTGAATGAACGTCAATGACGTCACATTCCCATTCATGAACTTTTTACGCAAGCGACGTGATTTTTTTTTTTCCCGACGCAATGACGACGCCTATACCTAACATAGGATACTCCAACCCCATGTAGGTATATCTATGCGCCGCGTATCCCGTCCGGAAACGTCGTACCGTCATTGCGTCGCGCCGGAATTCGATCGTGAATTGCCGATTTCCGCTCATTAACATATTTTTTGAGCGTAAATCGGCGGGAACGCCCCCGGCGCCATTTTTAAGTTGAAGTAACGATGCGATGGCGAAACTCAGTTACGCTGCTCGCATCGGAACTTCAACCCGGCGTTTCTTGTTTTCTGGTTACAGAAAACAGAAACGCCGGCTCAAAGTCACAGTTAGGCTGGCGGATCACTGGATCCGCCAGCCTAACTGTTCCTGAATCTGGCCCTATATGTTTATTTACACTGTCATTGGTTTGACAGCCAGCTTTTGGCTGCATTGCAGCACGCTCATATCGCTGTCATTTTTCGAGATTGTTATTGATCACTAGTTAGGTTTACTCTTTCCTAATATAACGTTTTTGCTACACTTCCTCTCCGCACTTTATCCCATCCCCATCATAGTGCAGCACTACCCCCCCCCCCCTATTTTTATATATTTGACAGGTAAGGATACATGCAGGAGGCATGTATATCCTTATAGATCAGTACTATGGCAGTAGTTTAGAAAGGATGAGAGTGGGTTTAAATCCACTTTAATGCTTTGTCTTATGCTGTGAGTTTCATGTGAATTTCCTCAGATTTAATTAGAAAATGTTTTATTATATTTAATAATAACATAGTCACTGTATAATCAACAATGTATTGTTATTTGCTGCATTACTTTAGCATCTCTTCAAGTGTCTAAAAGCAATATTTCAGTTGTGGCAATACCTGTAAAAGGAATCAAAGGTCCATTACTCAGCAAACCTTTTCTTCTGCTTCCACACAGTCATCATGATGATATCCAAACATACGATTTGCATTCAGAAGTTTGAAAGTTTGGTCATCATGCTAACTCACTTACTTACTGTGAATAAATTCTGTAAAATAAAAAATCAACCCCTACGTGATATTTATGTTTTTGTCATAATAATGGAAATTCTAGATATTGTAATAATTATGTAATCATTTTTGTAATTTTGCCATTTCACTGCTACAGTTTTAGTGAAGTTTGAACAAATACAACTATTCTCAGGGTGTTTATTCACAGTGGAAAATTAATATTAAAAAGAATGATGGATAAATAAAGAATGAAAAGGATAATTTAAAGCAAAGAAGATATAATGCAATGAGTATGGCTATTTTGTGTTTCATTTTCAAGTTCCAAGAGTTTTTGTTGTTAGAAACTTTTTAAAAGATAATATTTGACCAAAGAAGATACAGTATATTTCTAAAGCAAACCTTTAAAAACGGGAGCCTGGTAAGAGGTTTCAGAAAAAAGAGGATTTGTTACATGGAAAACATCATCTCGGATAATTGGCTATTTTGTATTTCTCTCCAATTGTTACAATTCACAGTCTGAGTATGTCTAGAATTACCTATCATATAAGGTCATGCTTATAGGATATTCTTTTCTAACTGGCACCTTATTTATATCAATGAATAATGACTCTCTGATAGTGGTAATGAATCTTCTGTGGTACAAGTCAGCCTTTCATTTAAAAAAAAAAAAAATCACAATCTTGTTTGCCTGGGAAAGAGGAAATCTTTTAATTAAATCAACACCTTGATATTACTAAAGATGAAGAAGATATATTGATAATTCCTTGGCAAATAAGCTTAGTCTACTGCAATGAAACTAATTTTATATGCCCAAGGAAAAGAACCTGAGAAAGTAAAGTGGGTAACAAATCTTAGTTTGTCTATATAATGATGGCTCTGGTCTGGAGCCACTCAGAGGACTATAGGTGGCTCTGGATGAACTAGAAGGAATGAAGAGGAGGAAGATACTAACAATTGTAAACAATCACCTTGTAAAACAACTTATTCAGTTTGAAATAGAAATGAAAAGCAAAACTTTTGTGTATAGATACACATATATTTAAAAAAAACGTATAAATACGCTTTTATCTATTTTCTAGTGATCACATACCCTTTTTTCTCAGCTGCATAAGAGCTGGGGGAGGAAAAGCAGCAGTGCACTGAGCTTCCGAGTGAATGGCTGTGCAGGGGGCAAGACAAGACTGATCATTGGAAGAGAGCAGGAAGAGCTCCCAGCATAGCTAGAGAACTGATCATGTTGTGATCTACTGCTTAGTGTGGTCAGTTTTTAATAGGAAAACAGATGGACTGGCAGGAACACCAGGGATTTCACATAAAGGAAGCAATACAAAGAGAACAGGATACTTTCTCATACAAGTACACAGTACAGTAGGCACACATTAGGAATATGAAATGTTGGGGTAACAAACACTTTAACTTAAAATGAAGCCCTCCAACGTTGTGCTGTCACCACTGACAGTGCTTCCATCTTTACCCAAACTTCCGTTCTGGGTTCACAGCAGCCAGCGACGGTGACGTTGCCGCTGCTACTACAGTAAATATCTTATTAACAGTGCACATTTGGGAGATATTTACTGTACTTACAGGTAAGCCTTATTATACAGTAGAAAAGAGAAATGCATTCTGTGAACGAACAAAGAAGATAGGGATGGGTAAACCATGGAATCTTCACTTGTCCTATTCACAGAAGACCTTCTTTACTTTCTGTGAAAAGAATACAAGATTTTTTGAATGGAAGGTGGGAGAGGGAGGGGAAGAGTGAGTGAATCGTTCCTTCACTGTACACTAGATAACTGTCTCTTTGCCTGAAGCTCATCATGGCTGACAGCATTATCCTGCATAAATAAATGTAGCGTTTTTAGCATTCCAACCCACCATACATACCTAGTTTACAAGTATTAATGATAACTTCTCTGGAACAAACAACATTTAAAAAGCATTTTTTCCAGGATTTTAAACTGTGTGTTATAAATACAATAAAATGCCAGTTCCAGAAATGTGTGTGTGCCATTATTTCTAAGACTGAAACATGATGGGGCGTGGCCTGGAGCAGCATGTGAGCAGACGTCTTTCCTAGCAGCTCCGAGATCCCTTGAAACAATCCTAAGCCATCCTGCTCTTCTGCCGCACTAACTCTGCTACTAACCTTGCAGTTCCCTCCGGGAACCCCCTGGGATACTTTTTGGTGCGGTCCGGTGGATGGGAAGACGGAAGAAGCAGCCCGCGGTCAGGATGAATGTTACCACGCGCTCCGGCCATGATGGCCGCCGCAACACCGCGCCGCTCTCCTCTATGGCATCCACGCCAGAGCTCTTTGACGAGGAACGTGGGTCCTCTCCCCCACCCTCCCCTGGGACCTCCGCTGCCCGGGCGCTGCCCGCTCCTGCGTCACCCAGTGAGGACGGCCTGGAGGAAGGCCTGGAACCGGAGCCCACGCTGCTGGAGGTCCTCAACCTCATGAAGGTAAATCACTCTGACACGATGGGGAAAATGGATGAGCTTAAACTGGACATTACTATAATGCGCCAGGACATGCATAAAGTGCGGGACCGGGTCGCAGAAACTGAACGCCGCATTAGCGATTTGGAGGACACGGTAGGCCCAGCCATCCCCACCCTAAAGGCCCAGGGCACTAGAATCCGCTCTTTAGAGGACAAAATGGACGATTTGGAGAACCGTTTATGCAGGAATAACTTGCGCTTGGTGGGCCTTCCCGAACGGGTTGAGGGTTCCGACCCGGTTGCCTTCCTGGAGAGCTGGTTTGCCCAGGAATTTGGTGAGAACTGCCTATCCCCCTGCTTTGTTATTGAGAGGGCCCACAGAGTGCCGGGCAGACCACTGCCTGCGGGGGGGGCCCCCTCGCACCATGATAATGCGTCTCCTCAACTATAGGGACCGGGACGCTATCCTGCGGGCTGCCCGAATTAAAGGGAGCCTGAAAATCAATAATGCCTCGGTGTCTCTCTTCCCTGACTACTCCCCTGCTGTCCGCGCCTCGAGGGCCAAGTACCAGCACGTCAAGCAGAAGCTGAGGGAGAAGACCATCCAATACTCCATGCTGTTTCCTGCGACGCTGAGAGTAGTGCACCAGAGCCAGGTGCATTTTTTCCAAACCCCTGCCAATGCGTTATCCTGGTTTGAATCCCTACACCAGCCTGGCCGTGGATCTGATCGAGCTCCTGACACTTGATTTCTTTGTTTTTTTTTGTTTTTTTTTCTGCTCCTGTTTTTCTCATTTGTCTCCTCATTTTTGGGACTTCTGCTTGTTGTTTTCCTGTCCCACCAAGGTATGCCCGGGGCAGAAGGCTCCAGTCGTCCACTGGAGATAGGGGGTCATGAATCCCTGTTGGCTGACTGAGCTGCTAGTACACGTTTAAAAAACTGTTCTTTTTTTTTTTTCTTTTTTTCACCTGTTTTTCAGCTGTTTGGTCACTGACTGTTCCATCTTAGTTTGCTGCCTTGCCTGCGGCAGGTCATGTTCCTAGCATCTAACTGTAGTTCGGGGTCAAAGCCAGCCCCTTGTTCTTGGGGCCTGGCAGGGGTTAAGTGTGGTAGGCCGTTGCCTACTCTGAGTTTTTGGTTGTGTAACCTTATTTTTTCTTTTTCTTTTTGTTTGCATTATCGATGTTATGCTGTATGTTGTGGTGTGTGTGTGGTATGCGTGTGTGCGAATGTGTTTGGCCTTCTCTCTGCCCCCACCTGTGTATCTGAAGGTAATCTGCTGTGCCTTAACTTTGCAACTGTCGTAATATGTCGGTGATTAGATGTATCTCCTGGAATGTCAGGGGACTAAACTCAAGATTTAAAAGAGCTCTGCTGTTTGATTTTCTTAAGGTGCATAAACCTCAATTACTATGCTTGCAGGAAACGCACCTTTTGGGATCAAAGGTGATGGCACTTAAAAAGTGCTGGGTCATGCATGGGTTCCATTCCACCTATTCTAACTATGCACGGGGGTATCCATATTGGTGCGGAAGGGCCTCCCATTCTCTTGTGAGAGGGTGATATCGGACCCTAAGGGTCGGTATGTTTTCTCCACTGTACAGTGCACGCCACGCCGCTACTGTTAGTGGTGGTGTACGTTCCTCCCCCTGTCACAGCGAATGTCTTCACGGACTTAAGTGTACAGTTTGCCACCTTCCCAGTGCTGGCCTCTCTTATAGTGGGGGACTTCAACTCGGTGCTTGACCCTGTCCGGGACCGCTTGAGGCCCACCCAATATGAATCAAAGTTATTTAGTCAGTGGTGTGCCTCCTTTGGTTATGTAGATCTCTGGAGGCTCGGCCGTCCCGAGACTCGGGAGTATACGTGCCAGTCAAGGACGTACCGTACCCTCTCCAGGTTAGACTACGCTTTGGGGACCCCCGATTTGATCCCCAATGTGCGGTCAGTTTCCCACCTGTCTCAGACGCTATCAGACCACTCTGCCATCTCTATAGACCTGGTGCTGGGACACAGGCCCTCCTTTCGGGTGTGGCGGCTCAGTCCAATCTGGGTCTCCACTCCTGAGTTTCAGGAGCCGGTTCAGCATGATATGTCCCACTATTGGGGGGACAATGCTGGTTCGGCCTCCTTTGGCCCCGTGTGGGATGCCTTTAAGGCGTCAGTACGGGGCTCATACATCTCCAACATTGCCCGACACAAGAAGTCCTCCCAGGCTGCCCTTTTGGCCTTGGAATCCTCCCTGGAGAACGCCAGGGCCCAATACTCTGCGCTTCCCACCCCGGACTCACGTTCTGTTCTGGTGGGGGCGCATAGGGCTTTGGACCTTCACAGGGTGGAGATGACAAACAAACAGCAGTTATATCTATCTGCCAGGTTGATGGAATATAGTGGTAAGAATGTGAAGTTGTTGGCATACCTCTCCCGCACGGAATACGTGGATCGGACGATCCCTCGTATCCAGCTGCTGGATGGATCTGTTACATCGGACCCCTTGGTCATAAATCAAACCTTTCAGGCCTTCTATGAAAACCTCTATACAGCTCCGCCCCCTCCGGACGAGGTGGAGACGTTGGGTTTCTTGGAATCACTCCAATTCCCTGTCCTGGAAGCGTCGCATAATGCGACCTTGGACAAAGCCCTTACGGTAGAAGAGGTCACTGAGGCCATTTATTCACTCCCTCCCAACAAGGCCCCTGGGCTGGACGGCTTACCCGCGGAGTGGTACAAAAACTATGCGGCGGAACTAGCACAGAAGCTGCACTCCCTGTTTGGGCAGGCACTGCAGGGGGGCGAGCTTCCCTCCTCCATGTGTGAGGCCCTGATAGTGGTGCTCCCCAAACCCGATAAAGACAAACTGCTGTGTGGGTCGTACCGCCCCATATCCCTGCTAAATAGTGACGTAAAGGTGCTTGCAAAAGTTTTAGCTAGTAGACTTCAGGGGGTTATTCTCCGCCTTATTCACAGGGATCAGGCGGGATTCATGCCGGGAAAGAGTACGTACGATAACATCCGACGACTCTACTTACACATACACAGGGCAGCAGCGGTGAATAGGGGTGGTTTGGTGTTATCATTGGATGTGCTGAAGGCCTTTGACACTGTCAACTGGTCCTTTTTGTGGGAGACCATGCACCGCATGGGTATTAGCGCCCAGTTTATTCGGTGGGTCCGCCTGCTATACACTAACCCAACAGCCAGAGTGTGCACTAATAGAGATGTCTCGGCTGTCTTTACTTTGCAGAGGGGCACCAGGCAGGGCTGCCCGCTCTCGCCACTCCTGTTCGCCCTGGCCATTGAGCCTTTGGCTCTGGCGGTGCGGCAGACGGCGGGGGTGGGGGGCATCTGTTATGGTGCCCTCTTTGAAAAGATCTCTCTATATGCGGATGATGCCCTGATTTACCTAGATGGCACTGAGCGGTCTTTTGTCTCATTGATGGGCGTGGTGGAGGAATTTGGGAGGGTCTCTGGGCTGAGGGTGGGTTGGGAGAAGTCGGTGGCATTCCCTATAGGCCCAGAGCAGGACTACTCCTACCTCTCTGGGTCTAAACTATCCATCCAACCTACTTTCAAATACTTGGGGATACACGTTAGTGCTGACTTGTCTTCGTATGAGGCCCTAAATGTTGCCCCAATTGTGTCCCATATGGAGACAAGACTTAAGACCTGGGCTTCTCTACCGCTTAATCTTATAGGCCGGGTTAATGTTTTCAAAATGATATACCTACCCAAGTTTCTGTATGTGTTCCGGGCATCCCCTATTTTTTTGTTGAAAAAACTCTTTAAGAAAATTAATTCGCTCCTGTTCACCTTTCTTTGGCAGGGGTCGTGTCCACGCATTGCTAGGGCCTCTCTCCAGGCCCCCAAGATGGATGGAGGCTTGGCGTGTCCTAACCTGAGACAGTACTTTATAGCGTCACAACTTACATATGTTTATGACTGGTTCCTGGAGGCCTCCCCGTCCTGTTCCACCGCTCTTTTGTCCGCCTTCGTGGGGTCCAGGGACTCGCTGGTCGATGACCTACTTAAGTCTAGGGCCGGGCGATGTTCCCGGGACTCCCCGATGGAGGTTAGCTGGCTGGCCTGGCATGAGGGTAACGGGATACTTGCAGAGTTGGGTGGGGTGTCCCCTAGAGCACAATCTTAACTTCCCCGAGCTCCTGGGCCACCCGGATTCCGGGTGGTGGACACAAAATGGGGTCTCACGTATCTCACACATTTTTGCGGGAGGCGAGTTTGTTTCATTCGATGTACTGAGGGCGCGCAGTGGGGTGCCAGTTAACTCTCTGTTCAGATACATGTCACTCCGTCATGCAATACGGACACAATTTGAGGGTCTGTCCCAGGAGCTTGGCGAATCGCCTCTTGAGGCGCTCATGTCATACACCGATCTGGGGAAGCTGGTCACAACGTTTTACTCACGTCTTCAATCGGCGGGGGTTAAACCCTTTGTGACAGCTCAGCGGAAATGGGAGGTGGACATTCCGGGGCTGTCCGAGGAGGGGTGGGAGGAGGCCTCGGAGGTCTGCTTCCTTGATCTTATTGGGACTAACGATCAATATGTTCAGTTTAAGTTTATCCACCAGTTGCACTATACTCCCGCCAGGTTGGCCCGAATGGGTCTGATTTCTGTTGCTAACTGCCCTAGGTGCGGCTCCACTGAGGCCGATTGCATACATATGTTCTGGTCATGCCCTACTGTACTGTCATATTGGATGGACTTGTTTTCTTTTTTTAAGGACAACCTACATTTTCCTTTACCTTTCACCCCGGAGGTTGGACTACTGGGGGTGCTCAATGAATTTGTTTCCAAGGTTTATGCTCGGACTCTGGTGCGCATAATCCTTTTCTATGCCAGGAAACTGTTATTACTACATTGGAAGAGTGCTTCCGCCCCTACCGTTCAAATGTTATATCGTATGGTGAACAAGGTCCTACCCATATTCAAATGTGTATACAAAAGCAGGGCCTGCCCCAAAAAGTTTTACAAAATCTGGCAACCCTGGCTGGATATTGAGGACTCCTTTTGGAAGGATGCCCCACTCTCTCAGCCTTGAGGGGCCGTGTATGGGGGGATTAAGTGATGATGTAGTGAACCGTAGAGTGTTTGGAGGGTGGCGAGGGGTGGCACAGGTAACATCTGGGGCGGAGGTGAGGGCCAGGAGGGATGTGTGTGTGTGAGTGGCTATGGATGGTGTATGTGTGGGATGTGATGGGTTTTGTTTCCAATGCACGGTCTATCCAATTGGTATAAATGTTATGTGTTTCATTTTCTACCGGTGTTGTAAAGACATTTGTGCCATGTGGAGTTTGTACTGATTGAAAATCAATAAACAAAGTTATAAAAAAAAAAAAGACTGAAACATGATCATTTTTAAACGCTTATATAGCAGCCTTAATTTCTTCCATGATAACAAATCTGATTTAAAAGAAACATTATTACACCTAACAATGCTTTGCCAACCAATGAGATCCTTTGAGAAAAAGACAATATCTGAAAATGTAGCTTATTCTCTGGACTTTGCAGAAATATTATGTTTAAAGTTTTCATTGTTGCCACTCATTTTTATACATCATTTATTTCAATGTTGTTTCATTTTATATTACATTTGCTTATCTTGCTTGTAAAACCTGGTTTTGTGTAATCATTTCAGTGGGAAAGTTTGCCATTTATATGGCTGCATTGCTTGTCTCTTTGACTTTGACAGTTTGCTGTGTAATGTTTAAGCAATATAGATGACTACACTGCTCCAAATCCAATTGTATTAGTTGTGCTTTAACAGATAGTCAATTCTAGAACAGCAGGCTATTCAATATAATTTAGCAAGTGTGAATGCTGTGTAGAATGTGCAAACAGTGTCATTAATTCTATTTTGAAATAATAAATAATGCTATTTAGAATTATTACCAGTAATAAACTAAAGGTTTTATTCAGAAATATCATACTAAATAATACTATATATATTATTTACTGCAGATAAACTAAAATGGAACCATCAATGATTTTCTTAAAGAGAATGCATGATGTTTTTGTTATATTTATTTATTAGGTTTAGGAGGACTAAGGGCTCTTGCACACAGGCCAGATGAGCCGCTGAGACCGTTCAGTGTAATTCTTGGTGTACTTCCTGCCCAGGCAGCCCAGGTGAAGCACACATAAACACAAGTACATCACGTACATCATACAGGTATATGCAAACATCTAAAAGATCTTTGTGCATTAACCTGTACCCTGTACTTATGTTTATGGTAGCATCACTATATACAAGAGTACAGTGGTTCACACTCAATCATGTCAATGACAGGCTGTTAGCTGCACCTCGTTGCCGAGGTGGAGGGAATACACTAAGACTGGGTTCACACTGGTGCCACAAACGCGCCGACATTGGGAGCTCATGTAGCATGACGTGTGAAAATCAATGTTTCCCTATGAGAGCCGTCTTAACTGGTCCGACACATGTCGGTCTGACTTTGAAAATGCTCCCTGTACTACTTTGGTCCGACTTTGATCCTACTTCAGCCCATTGAATATCATTGAAGTCAGGTCAAATTCGGAACGCTGTCTTGCATGATCCAACTTTGGAATGCGACTTGTGCTCTGCTAATTTTCGGGGGGAACTCCAAGCCAAATTTAAAATAAAAAAACAGCTTGGGTTCCCACCCAAAGGCATACCAGGACCTTGGGTATGGTATGGATTTAAAGGAAAAACCTCTACGCTAAAAAAACGGCATGGTCCCCCCAAAATCCATACCAGACCCTTATCCGAGCACGCAGCCCGGCCGGTCAAGAAGGGGGGTGGGGACGAGAGAGCGCCCCCCTCCTGAACCGTACCACACTGCATGCCCTCAACATGGGGGGGTGGGTGCTTTGGGGTGGGGGGGATGATCATTACAGTGATCAGTGCTAAAAATATGCACTGACATTGTACTAATGATACCGGCAGGGAAGGGGTTAACATCAGGGGCAATCAAGGGGTTAACTGTGTCCCCTGGATGTGTTTACTAACTGTATGGGGGATGGACTGCCTGGGATAACACAGAGATCCTTCTTCCTGCATAGCAGGAAAACAAGATCTCAGTGTAATACCCTGTCAGAACAGGGATCTGCCTTGTTTACTTCGGCAGATCCCCATTCTGTCTCTGCAGGGAACAATCACGAGCGGATATTGAGTCTACCGAACTCGCTGATTGGCACCCCCACTGGCCAATCGGCGCATGCGTAGGCCTCCGGCAGAATGCGTGCGCCCACAGAAGCTAGTGCAAGAATCAATGTACCGGTACAGCGATTCGTGCATCCGAGCCACCTTGCCGCAGTATAACTGCGGCAGGTGGTCGGAAAGCAGTTGATGTTATGAACGCATTCCAAAGACTTCTTAAAGTGGGGTTCCAACCACAATTAGCATTTTTTAAATGTATGTCCTTTCATCATGCGTTTTTATAATATAAATCCGATCACTTACTATTTTACAATCCGCCGCCGCTCACAAGCACTTACTTCCTGGAAGTCTTGGATGGGGAGTGATAATTGGGTAGCGCACTGCATCCCGGGAAGTGTAGACACACATTTCCCAGGAGCATTAGAGGGAGATGATGTCAGAATCCTAGGTGATTCCAAAGGCAGATTTTGTGGGACCGCATAGCAACAGGCATTTATTTTTTAGGTCTAATGAGCACAATAATGAAAAAAAAATTTGGGATGGAAACTCCACTTTAAGATTTGGACTGAAGGATCTAGGAGTAGTGTGATATTAGTCATGTTTTCTTCTGTGCCTTGATCCACAGATTTACATATTTGGAGCTTCTGTGCCAAACAGTGGCAGCTGGTGCTCCATTTTTTTGCCACCCCCTCCCCCATCAATCGAACCCCCCAACCCCCATTTGATCGTTCGTCAGTCAAAATCCCCTCCTGTTGGTCGATTGCCAAACCACCCTCCACCCTGTCACTCACCCAACCATCCACCAGCCCTACAGTTACCCCATCTAGGTCACGGGCAGCTTCGGTGGCTTCCCCCTGCATCTCCTCCTCGGCGGCTTCCCCCTGCATCTCCCCCTTGACTACCAATGCAGTCGCTTCTCCTCCTCTTAAGACCCAATTCCTGATTGGCGGGGAGGAGAAGCAGAAAGAGAATATTAATTTTCTATTGCCACACACCTGGGTGGGCTCAGTGCACAGTGCTCTGTGCCCCCTGAGCCCATCCTTTTTTTGAAGCCAATTAGAGCCTCAGGCTTTAACCATTTTTTTTTTTTAAACTTTAAAATCCATACTTCTGAAAAATAGCTAAATACACAAGTGAAACATACATGGAAGCTGCTTTACTTACCAAAGGATTAGTAATTTTGTCAGACATGGGATTTCCACAGCTCTGTCAGACCACACAGCCCAGTCTAGCAGGGGGGGTGGACCACCACACTCCCATGCCCCCCCCCCCCACCATGCTTTAACTGGAAAAATGTGAAGCAGCACACTGATTAGCACCTTTTTTTGTCTCTCTGCTCTCTCCAATCAGCTTGTTTATTGGATTGTGGCACATTTGACATGCTCATTGGGCTGCTTCTTCCTAACCTGCTCTGAGCTCTGCTGCGCAGAATGAACAGTAGACTGCAAGAGACTGATACCAACTCATATTCAGGTGCTTACACTGCTTTCATTTAAGGATACATTTACTGTTGCATTTAGTATTTATTTGTGATCAGCTTTAATAAATACATTGGGAGATTGTAGTACATCATAAAGCTATAATAAATGTTTTGGGTCTAGATCAAGACAACAAAGCAAAGTATGACTAACACAGGACAGTAACTACACCGTATTCTCTTTAAATGGGGAGCTTTGGAAGTTCTTTTCTTTTTGAGAAATAACACAGCAGCATTGGTCACCTTTTCTGAGATGCTGGAAAAGTTACTACAAACTGCTGGGTTTTTTAGACTATTAAACACAAATCACTTAAACTAGGGCTACACAGGCAATTTTTAGTAGCTTAATTGTGCTACTAAAATCTTCTAACATCAATCTGTTTGTATCAAATTGCTTTTAATGTGAGCTGCTACATAAGAGATTTTCAGAAGTTCAGCTAAGCATTTGATTAACCATGATCACACAAATGATGTAATTTAATCGAGTAGCAGAAACTATCAGTATTTTATCACTTTAATTGCTTGACAGTTCCTTCACAGTTCCTCATTTAGGAGATTCTTAGGTGATTTCTTATCTTTTCAAGCATACCCTATGGAGTAAATCTCTCAAGATTAAAGAGGTTGTAAATGGCACGGCTGGGCACATGCACGTACAGGTACATGCTGTGCTAGTACCCAGCCGTGGGTCGCGCAGTGTGCTCCCTTGATCTGGTCCGAAGCTCCGGGACCGCGGGACTCATAAACATGGCTTCCCCGTTCTTCACTGTGGCGGCATCATCGATCGTGTGATCCCTTTTATAGGGATACACAATCGATGACATCACACCTACAGCCACACCCCCCTACAGTTGTAAACACACATTAGGTCACACATAACCCCTTCAGCGCCCCCTTGTGTTTAACTCCCAAACCGCACTGTCATTTTCACAATAAACAATGCGTTTTAAATGCATTTTTTGCTGTGAAAAAGACAATAGTCCCAAAAATGTGTCAAAATTGTCCGAAGTGTCCGCCATAATGTCGCAGTCACAAAAAATAAAAATAAAATCGCTGATCGCCGCCATTAGTAGTAAAAAAAAAAAATGAATAAAAATGCAATAAAACTATCCCCTATTTTGTAAACGCTATAAATTTTGCGCAAACCAACCGATAAATGCTTATTGTGATTTTTTTTTTACCAAAAATAGATAGAAGAATATGTATCGGCCTAAACTGAGGAAAAAAACATTTTTTTTATATATTTTTGGGGGATATTTATTATAGCAAAAAGTAAAAAATATTACATTTTTTTTCAAAATTGTTGCTCTATTTTTGTTTATAGCGCAAAAATAAAAACCGCAGAGGTGATCAAATACCACCAAAAGAAATCTCTATTTGTGGGAAAAAAAGGACGCCAATTTTGTTTGGGAGCCACATCGCACGACCGCACAATTGTCTGTTAAAGCGAAGCAGTGTAGAATCGCAAAACCTGGCCAGGTTCTTTAGCTGCCTAAAGGTCCGGGTCTTGAGTGGTTAAGCTAGTGCATTGTTGGTTCACTTACCTTTTTCCTTCGATTTCCCTTCTAAATGTTTTTTTTCTTTGTCTAAATTTCTCACTTCCTGTTTCTCCTCAGTTAACTTGCCACCATCATCCGAGCGGTGGTTAGTCAGCCAGAGCAGCTTACGGAACAGCTTATTTAGGAGGAACAGGAAGTGAGAAATTCAGACAAGAAAAAAAAAACATTTAGAAGGGAAATCGAATGAAAAGGTAAGTGAACCAACAATGCACTAGCTTAAAGGAACCTATTAAAAAAATAAAAAACAAACCTTTACAACCCCTTTAAATAGATTTTGGGTCTGGAGGCGTCGCTGGAAATAAACTTGGCCCCCCTTACCTATTCAGAGGTTGCCAGCCCTGGATACAGTCCCAGAACCACACCAACAAATTCAGAGACTCAGAGTCTTTACAAGGTTTATTTGCAGGTCCTGAACAAAATGCAGGGAGGAGGGTTGCTGACGTATGATACTCTAGGCACTCACAAAGCTTGGAGGACAGCTTGTTAGAAAATCCTGTTCCAGCAGTGTTGGGCCCTGAAGTATCGGCCTCAAAAAAATTATGCCGAAAAAAGAGGGGACAGACAGTAAATCTTCAACCATATGTGAGCAGTCACAGTATTTAGGCAGTAACCACAGCACACCGCGTTTCACACTGTGTTAGTGTATAATCATGGCTGATTAAACACTATGATTAAACACTAACACAGTGTGAAACACGTCAGATTTTCCTGTGTGCTGTGACATGTAGTGCTGTTTTTCTATTTTTGGATTTTTACAATAAAGGCAATTTTTTATTCAGAGTGCGGCTGTCCAGAAGAATTCGTTCTTTTGCTTTGAAAACAGTTCCATGTAGGGAATGCCACATAAGCTGATCACATGTGCAGCACCATGGCAACTGCAGATCAAGCAGAGGCTAAGATGGCAGCTTCATTGACCATAAAGGATAAGAGGGTTTAGTTCTGCTTTAACTTTGGGAAGGAAGGTCATGGTGTGCCTTTAGACTCCACTGATTCAAGCATTATTTTTGATAATCTATCTAAAATCTCCTATCTTATTTTATCACCAGAAAAGGCAATAGTCCTTGCCCTGTACATCTTTCCATACTTTAAATCTAGGGAGATATTCTGTACGTGTGGCTATGAGTCTCACTGAGAATTATGGACCTGTATGAGGCCAGCCATTTATAAAACTAGAACAGTAGGTAGGTACATGCTTTGTTTGGTTTTACTGCACTTTACACAGTTTTACTATCTTAGACTGAACATAATTAATTTCCATGCCTCATAAACTCCTAATGAGGTGATGGTGGCACAATCTATATAACTATTCAAATAGTAAGTATGTTATTCCCAAGATGCTATGAAGGTGTTTATTTTGTCTTTCTGGTCCTCCCGACAAAGAAAGGGTAAAAGTGTTCTGTAAACAAGTAGCAAAACTTTGAATCATTAACATAAAGTCCCTAGGTAATCAAAGTCTAATTCCTTCACTTCACCTACAAAGGATGTTCACTAATTAAATAATATTGCTACGGGATTACCTCAAGTCTCAAAGTCAACATTGCTCTTCGATCCACTTCATTGTGTTTCTTATCATTAGCATTAATCTTAAATGGTGTGGACTGTTTTTTTTTAATAATGCAACATATAAAATCATGCATTATTTTAATTTCTGTCAGCAGTAAGTTGGTTTAAGTAGATTATAAAACTTAAATTATAAAAGTGAACAGTATTTGTTGGAAGTTCCTTTTTGTTAGATTTCACTGTCAAAATAATAACACCTTTTCCTAATGTCAGAGTAATTGTATGTAATTGTATATATATATATATATATTGTGCTAACGGGCATATGCAGATGCGCAGTGTTGCTAACGGGAACACGCAGGCGCAGATCGTGATAGATGTTGATGCCCATTGCCTAAATAAATCCACTGCTAAGATTCTTGAGTTGCTGGATTATCGTCAGCAGCCTTGTGTTCCCTGTGTCCCTGCATTCTGATCTTGGACGTCCTGTTGAATGACCCGGCTTCCTCTACCCGCTTATCCTGATCTCCTGGCTTGACCCCTGGCTTAAAGTCTGATCTACTTCTTCCTGCTCCACTGCTTGATCCCGGCCTGGCTCACCGACTCTGCTTCTGCCTGTCTTACCGTGAATGACCTCAGCTTGTTCCAGTGACCCTATCTGAATCTGCTTAAAGGACCGATCTTACTGTGTATGACCCCTGGCCTGGCTTCTGATTCTCCTACCGTTTGTAAGGGCTTACCTTGAGTGGAGTCCATTTTGCAGATTTGTAAGCTCACCCTTGCAGGTACACACAGCCCACGGTAATAAGGTAAGACACTACCTGTAAAGAAAAATATTGCGCTAACCAAGGTAAAAAGGAAACGAAAAAATTAAAAATAAAACTTAAGCAGATCGGTACAGCCTGAGAACTCCTATGGCACAGTCAGCTGGGCTCATTCGAACACAGTGGAAGCGATTCAAATCCTCAATGTAAGGCCGGACGTGCACGATGTCTTGGTGGAGTTCTTGGAAGGAATGGGATGGCAATGGTGGAACTCTTGGATGGATAGGGTGGAAGCAGCTGGATGGCTCCAAGCACCATATAGAGAGGGGAAAAGAAATAAAAACGCAACCCAAAGTTGCCCCAGTTGAAGTCCCTCTAGGACGAAACGCGTAGGACTTGGTTTATTACCCTTTCCCGCATTGCTTTCATTTTATTTGTGATCACTTATATACCATTGGTTTTATGAAAATAAAACTGTTACCTCATTTATCTGCACCATTTGGGTTGCGTTTTTATTTCTTTTCCCCTCTCTATATGGTGCTTGGAGCCATCCAGCTGCTTCCACCTTATCCATCCGAGAGTTCCACCATTGCCATCCCATTCCTTCCAAGAACTCCACCAAGACATTGTGCACGTCCGGCCTTTCATTGAGGATTTGAATCGCTTCCACTGTGTTCGAATGAGCCCAGCTGACTGTGCCATAAGAGTTCTCAGGCTGTACCGATCTGCTGTTCATGACAGACAGGTCCTACTGTTCCGGTAAGAGCATACCACTTTCGTTTTTGATTCAAGTGTCATCCTATCCGAGGATCAATGAAGTATAGTGATTTTACATCTATTGATTCCCCACTTGTGGATGGACTTTCACATATGTTTTCTTTGTGCTATCATTGATGCACTCCAACATTTTCCTACCAGGACTTTTTCCACTCACGTGGTTTGTTGGGACTACACCATTCATTTATTACTTATGTGTGTTATTATTATTTTCATGTTTCACAGCGCTACATTTATTTCCACAAGACACTACCTGCGCTGTGAGTCTGTGCACGGGGGCTAGATAGGGATTTGCCAAGGATAGTCAAATTATAGCCGTGGTCCAGGATTCCAGAATTCAGAGTACGGTCAGAAGCCGGGGTCAGTCTTGTAGCTGAGCAGACGTGGTACACTGATGACAGCACAGGGTCAGGTAACTACCGACGGAAAGTTCAGGGTTCGCAAACAGGAACCAAAGACAAGTCCGGGGCATAAGCCATAGGTCAAGGGCTGGAGACGGCAGAGAAAGTCTGAAGGTACAGGCCGGGGTCAAAGGGCAGGAGACAGCAGCAATCCAAGGTACGTAAGCCAAAGGGTCAGAAGTTCCGGGTGAGAGGAGAGTGGTCAGGAAGTCCGGGTCAAGGCAAGGAGATCTGGCAGCAGGTAAACATACAAATAGCTGGAGACAACCACAGGAACACAGGAACCATTGGCAAAGACAGGGCAATCACAGTGCTCATATGCAGTTGGTCCCGCTGGCATCCCGGGTCACGAGTCTCACCCCCAGCCAAATATCTCTACACCGACGCGAAGTGAGTGAGTGAGGAGTGAGGAGTTGAAAGGAGCCACTGATCCTGCTGTCCGGTCCCGCTCCAACGCGCCGAGCCCTGATCGCTGACTTTCATAGCAGCTGAGCACTAAGTCCTGAGCCTTGAGCCCTGACAGAGCTTGAAAAAAAGGAGGGGGGCAGTGTTATAATACACGCTGCAATACAAGCTGCAGTGTGTCACCTACAAGAGCGAGAGCCGGTCCCAAGAACTTAAAATCACAAGGGAAATTGAAAGCTAGATGAAAAGCTACATATAGCTACATATAGCTCAATACAGCCACGTATTTGGAAGTGACCAGGACAGAGACTTACCGTCGAAGGTCATTGGAGGGTGACCACTGGTAATCGTGTCTGGCAGTACAGAGGGTTCTGGGTAAGCTGAAGCTGCAGCCTTACAAACCCTTTTCTCATGCTTCATATATGCTTTTATATAGCGTTAACTATCGCATTATCTATTGCTGAATAGACTTTTTATCCACGTATATATTTTCTTAACTGTTCCTGGGGAAGTGAAGAGATACGAGGTACAAGGACTAAGTGGGAGTGCTAATGGGAATGTGCAAAAGACTGAATAAAATCAAGTGAAGGACTGCATATTTCCTTATCACTATTTTTAATGGTTGAATTTTTACCTCTGCTTCCAGTTTAGCCCACTACAGCCTAGTACAGCTAAATAAACTGAAGGAGATCGCCCCCCCCTCAATTTAAAAGCACATATAATTCACGTTTGAGTAGAGTGGAGTGTGGTGGACTAAGGTTGGGGCTCATCGACCAGAACAGGAGACCCTAAAGGAATATATGTGGACTATTTGTGGATTTGGAATAACAGCTGCTGCTGCGCTATTTCTACTGGAGGTTCGACTAGGCCTCCTATATCCCAAAATTATTTTTTTTTTTTTCTCCTTTCTATAGATTCATTTGACCTATTGGGACATGAATAACCAAAAAGGCTCTATTACAGAGGAAGTAAGGAGCAATATTGCTAGGCTAGGTTTAGAGAAATATAGCGGGTTGAAAGGTAGGAAAAATAATAATTTAAAACTAGGCTGGTCAGCCAGGTGTGCACTATTGAATGTGCGCTCCTTGCCTGCTCACACGATAGAAGTCTTTGATTTTATAGAAGAATATAATCTAGACTTATTATTTGTAACGGAAACCTGGCTGTCAGTAAGTAACTACACGGCTTTAGAACAGGCTATTCCAGTGGGTTATGGCATTGTCAGGGAAGACAGGGGTAAAGGAAAAGGTGGAGGGACGGCAGTAATTTTTAAAAAAGATTTAAGGATAGTAAAATTAGAAGAAATTAGTGACAAGGGCTGTGAATTCTACGAGTTCACCTTGAATGGGACACAGATAAATAGGGAGATTTAGAACAGGCTATTCCAGTGGGTTATGGCATTGTCAGGGAAGACAGGGGTAAAGGAAAAGGTGGAGGGACGGCAGTAATTTTTAAAAAAGATTTAAGGATAGTAAAATTAGAAGAAATTAGTGACAAGGGCTGTGAATTCATACGAGTTCACCTTGAATGGGACACAGATACATTTTTAATGTTTTATGTATTTTACATTTCTCCAATTAATAAGGGAAAAGCCCTGGAGACTTTTAAAGATATTTTAATTAATAAAATGTGTCACTCGGTTCCATGTATGGTTTTAGGTGATTTTAACATATGGTTTGAGAAACCTGACCTCATGGAGGTCAAGAATGTGCCAGACATACTCTTAATGGCAGGTTTCTCCCAACTGAGTAAAGGGCCTACACACTTATAAGGCCATAGTTTAGATGCTATTTTTTTTAGAGACAATATTTTGATAGTTTCTCGATTATAGAACATGGTTGGACGGACCATTGTTCTCTGCACTTTACCATTTATGGTAAAGAAGAGGTTAAACATAAAACCACCCCATTACCACTTATAGAATTTAGAAATTTTACAAATTTTACAATAGATGAGTTTAAAACTAAAATATCTTTAGAACTCAATCAACCCTTTCCCCCAGATGTGGAAAGCATGTATGGTTTTTTCCATGCATGCATGATTAAAGTATTAGATGAACTCTGCCCCATAATTAAAAAACGCCCATGTAATAGAAAAGACCTGGGGAACTCAAAATGGTATACCGTGGCTTTAAAAAAACTTAAAATTCAAGGGCGTGCCCTTTGAGAGGCGTTGGAGAAAGAGCCATATGCCATTTGAGTTCCAAAACTGGAAGACATGGCGGCGGGGATATAAGGCCTCTATATTTAGAGCTAAAAAAGCTTATCTAGAGAGCCGTATTTGGGGTGCACTGAACAACACTAGAGAACTATTTAGAATAGTGACAGAGTTTCTCCAACCTGAAGCAATTAAAACCCAAGAAATAGCTACACCAGAGTATGCTCAGACTCTGGCGGAGTTTTTTATGGAGAAAGCTCAAAAAATACATGATGGCCTGGCCAACCATATTGTTGAAACTAAAAAAAATAATCTTTTAATACCCGACATTATTCAAGAAAGGAGAAACGACTGCCTGGACAATAGTCCAACCTCTATAGGCAGTGTTCCTATGTTTTATTTTTCACCAGTAACCGTAGAAGCAGTAGGACATTGCATTGCCACTGCTAAAGATAATGCTCCCCCATCAGACCCATGTCCGGGTCTCGTGATGAAGTTGATAGCTGAAGAAATAAAGGGTTTTGTGGCTCAGCTAATCAACAGTTGTTTTGATAAGGGCGAATACCCAGAGCATTTCAAAAAAGCTATAGTTACTCCAATACTAAAGAAACTTAATTCTGATCCAAGAAAAAAGGAGGAAAGAAGACCCATCTCAGGGATAGCCTTCTTGGCAAAGCTGTCAGAGGGAATAGTCTGTCAACAGCTGCAATGTTTTGTGGAACAACATGGGTTGCTGGCGGAGCAGCAGTCAGGGTTCCGTCCCAGTCATGGTACGGAAACTGCAGTAGTGGAGATCATGGATGACCTACTGTTTGAGGCAGATGCAGGGCAGACCTCCGTCCTCGTCTTATTAGATCTTTCGGCAGCATTTGACACCATCGACCACGAGATCCTAATGCGTAGACTAGTTGAGGTCGCGCATGTTAGTCCAGAGGCTTTAGGTTGGTTCATAGCCTTCCTAAAGGGTAGAGAATTCAAGGTACGACTGGGCCCATTCTATTCAGGCCCAGTACGCCTTGGTTGTGGGGTACCCCAGGGTTCCCCCTTATCTCCCCTCCTCTTTAACATCTACATGCGTCCTCTGCTGGATATGATAAAGGACCGTGGGATGAGATGTCAGTCGTATGCTGACGATACCCAGTTGTATACCAGGATTGATGCCGGAGGGCCGGGGGACGAGGTGGATCTTCTGGAGACTCTTGGGGCCATCAAACAATGGATGGCCGACAATTGTCTCCAATTGAACCAGGCAAAGACCGAGGTACTCCGGACGGGATCGGCCCAGAACTTACACTGGGTGTTGCCTTGGCCGGACGAGGAGGGGAGATTCCCTGTAACTGCTGAAAAGGTGAAGACCCTAGGCGTTCTGCTGGACTCCGGTCTGTCCCTGGATGCACACATCGGCAGTATTACCCAGTTATGTTTCCTCAAGATGAGGCAGTTGTACAAGGTTGTACCCTTTTTGTCAAGCTCTGCCAGAATTGCTGTAGTTAGAGCGCTAGTCTTACCCCATTTGGATTACTGCAATGCTCTTTTCATGGGTTTGCCTCAGACCCAGATTAGACCCTTGCAGAAAATCCAAAATCAGGCAGTTCGGCTGGCACTCAGGCTACCAGGGCGGACGTCCACCTCCACCCACCTGAAGAGCCTCCATTGGCTCCCAAAACGGGAGAGATCAGAATTTAAGGTTCTTTGTATTGCTTACAAAGCCTTTAATAATCTAGGCCCATGTTATATCCGCAAGAAATTGCGGCGACAGTTTGTGACGAGAGCCTTACGGGCCACGTCACAAACTAGATTGGTGGTTCGGCCTTATAGGCTGAAAAAATGGGGGGGCAGAGCTTTTTCAGTTCAAGCTGCCCAGTTATGGAATCTGCTTCCATGCCACCTGCAACAACAGGAGAAGTACCAGGTATTCAGAAAAGATCTGAAGACCCTGTTGTTTACTAGGGCCTTTAGTGGTTTGGGGTGAGATATCTCTTTCTCTATCTTTTCCCCTTCCCCCTTTTTCCCTTTCCTTCCTTTCCCCCCTCTTCCTTTTTTGTTGTTTTTATGCAGTTTTTATCGTTTTTATAATGTATACATGTAGTACCAAGTGTTAGAATGTCTATATGTTTATTGTAACCACCACTCGATTTTATGTTGTTTTTAAAGTTTGTTTTCTTGGTATGTTTCTGGTAACGTGACTGGATGGGAAGCAGGCGCATCGATGCAAACATGTTTTGTGAACTATGCGCCTTGTATAAGAAACAAACAATAAACAATAATAATAAACAGAACAATGAACTGACGAATCTCTCAGAGTGAGGCAGTGTTTTATACCCTGGTTAATTGGGTAACCTGCCTCAGCTGGACCAGGATAGGCAGGTGCAGATTGCAAGGAGATCCGGAGAAGGCAATCAGCACATATTTCAGAACCAGGCTTCGATGGACAGCAAGCAGAATACCAACTGAGGAGTGGCTCAGAAGCAAAGACCTGGAGCAGCAACGGAGAGGTCCTGGGATCAATTCCACCCAGAGCCACTTGAGGCGTAACCACGCCTCGCTGTCTGTTTGGCACGGTAGCGACCATGACACTGTTTTTTCCTGGCTAACCGCTATGTCTGGCTCCTTTCTAGCATGCCTAACACACAATGCATCCAGCTTGCTTCAGCTGCTCCACAGTGATCAAGTCATCAGGCTACCGGCAGACCCTGTTTCTTTGTGCACTGCATTCCCTGTTCCACCTTCAGGTTTGCGCTGCATTCAGTCGCAAGAGGAGCCCATTCAGCACTTTTGCCTGCAACTAGACTCCTGACAAGTGGCCAAAGCTTTTCATGACCTGTTGAAGACTGATGTGTGCAATCAAGGGAATTAAAACAGGTCTTCTTTTAAAAACTTCCTTTGGGGACCACTGGACTCCTTCATGTGACACTCAATTGAAAAATAAGCTGACAGGAGCACCAGTTTTTGCATATGCCGATGCCCAGAAATCATATGTGCTCCATGTGGATGCTAACTTTGAAGAGTTTGGTAGAGTGTTGCACCAACAGTAGCCTTCATCAGCCGAAGCCTCACTCCTAGTGAGTGCAACTACCCAGTCCACAAGTTGAAGTTCCTGGCACTTAAAAGGGCCATTTTTGATAAGTTACATGATTGTCTGTATAGCGGTATGTTTGAAGTAAGAGCAGATAATAATCCTTTAATGTATGTCCTAACCACTGCCAAAAAGTATGCCACGGGACATCGCTGGCTGGCTGCCTTATCTAATTATCAATTCACTCTGAAGTACAAACTGGGCCCAAAGAAACATTTTAGCTGATGTTTTATATAGACATTCAGGATTGTCTTCTGTTACTGAAGACAGTGTATGGGAGGAGCTTGACAGCATGTTAATTAAAGAGTTACTTCAGCTGCTGAACATTAACAAAAAAAGGAACAACATCATATGACCCTGAAGGTGGTGCTCTCCCTGTAAGGTTGTGCTCTCCCTATAATAAACAGGACCTTACTTGACATGCTAGGTACCCTACATAGTGACAACATACGTACCTGGAGACACAGGGTTGAACCATGGTCCATGCTTATAACAGCACCAGGCATGAGAGTACAGGTTTCTCTCCCTCATTCCTGATGTTTGGGAGGGAGCCTAGATTGTCTATTGATCTCCTGCCAGGACTGCCACTGACAGTATTTGTCATGAAAGTCATTACCTATATATGGTTCATCTGAATTATGCACCCAAGTTTGCTTACCGTTTAGATGAAGAAAATGTAACTAAAATAATTGAGGGAAACAAAAGAAGATTTGAACTTCATTTGAGATACAGAGATCTGAAGTCAGGTGACCGAGTCTTGCATCTTACATCTGCAAATCCTAAGCTGGCTGATAGAAGGTGGAGGAAGATTTTTACAGTGATTAACAAACTGTCCGGGATCCCAGTATACAAGATAAAGGGACCAAAAGACAGGTTCCAAGCCTGGCATATAAATTGTTTGTTGCCTATTCCTTAAGTCAATGACAAAGATGGCTCAATGAACACTTCAGAGTGTGACTCCCCCCAGTTTCAGACAGACCTCTCATCTGGTCTTCCTGATACCCATGAGAATGATTAGACTACAGATCCTGAGGTCTCTAGCTCAACACTCTCTCCTCCTAGAAAACCATTATACCCTGAATCTCTAGACTTTGTGCCTCAGTTAATGAGCACACCTAATCATGATCCCAGTACTTCTACGCAGCCAGTGCCATTCTTTCCTAGAACTCATTGTTCTAGTTCAGTAACTGAAAACATATTGCCTCAGAGGCAAGTGGGGAGAGGGCAAACATCCTCCACCTGTTTTGACCTATAATAATTTAGGAGGACTGCTAGCATATCATTTGTGCCATGCATGGGTAGGGGCAGTCCATAATTTAGTCAACATGTTGCCTGATTTTACTTCACCAGGCATGTATTGCTACTAATTTTTTTTCTTCAGCAAGCCACAAAGGACAGCGATTTCTTAAATTGATAGTTATTTTACACGTTGCGTTGCCTTTGGCGGGGCATGAATATTTCAACAGAGGGAGTATGTAGGGATCCACTGCCCTCTACTGTCTGCTGCTTGTATCAAATTGTAATGTATAATTATGTAATTATGTATGTCACTTCCTGACTCAGGGGTTATTGGGGAAAGATCCTGAAAGGTGGAAGTGGAGAGAGAAGGTCTCAAAGTATTTTTTACCTACAGGTTTAGCACAATATCCTGTTTGGTGAGGGCTATTTCTCATCCCCCCCCCCCCACACACACACACACAAAAGAGGGTTACATATGCATTGTATTTGTGCATTTAGCTACTTATCTGGAGTTCAGTTTTAATGATCTTTTATAAAACATATATCAAGAAAAGCAGTGCAGCGCAAACCTAGATTACATAATAATAAAGATAAATATGCTCATAATAGTGAAAAAATAAACACACAAATGATTAATAGCAGTGTGAAAGTAAATAAAAGAAAGTCCAAATTTGCAATGTGCAAACAACTTGGGTGGAAAAATCGGGGTCAGTTCCATCCCCCACGTCACTTCTCCGGTGTCACACATCTTCATTCGAGCTGTTTGTTTATGGTGAATGCCTGTTTTCTACCTAAATGAGATCCTCACATGTTTTTACGCATTTAAAGAGAATGGGTATGGAGCTCTTAGATTTGGCCTTTTTTTTTTGCATACGGTTTTCTTATGCCACTTGATTTGCCCTCCAGGGTCCTTCAGCCCAACTCTTTGGGCAAATTTGCAAATTGGTCTATGCTTTACCCGGATGCCCGCTGGTGAAGGTTAGTATGATCGTTAATTGGGGTCACATTGAACATTGGTTTTCATTCACATGGTGAAGATACTCTGATTTTCTTGATCACAGGATTTTTTCTTCCAAGTTGTTTGCACATTGCAAATTTGGACTTTCTTTTATTTACTTTCACACTGCTATTAATCATTTGTGTGTTTATTTTTTCACTATTATGAGCATATTTATCTTTATTATTATGTAATCTAGGTTTGCGCTGCACTGCTTTTCTTGATATATTTACTTCAGGGATTTTGTGATTGTCCTTTTTGGTGTTCAGCTTGCATCCATATGAAATCCACTCTTTGAGTATTTTTCATTCTTACACTTAATAGTACATTTTTTTATTATTTTGATCCTTTGTATTTTTGCGCTGATTGCACCTTCTTTTTTATAAAACATAGTCTAATGTAGTCTAATGTCTACGACCAGAATTGTGTATGGGGTGTGGAGCAAATACTGGAAAGTATAAAAAAGTGATGAGCCCAATATATGCACTAAATGTTGTGATTAACAAGGTGAAGTTTTTAAACTCCACTAAATTAATGTGTACCAAACATAATAAATAACATATCAGTCAAAAAACGAATATAAAACTGATTGCGACCAAATGTCCAAAATCAAAACAACAATAAGAAAGTTCCATCCATAAACAGCTGTTATTGGAGTGAATAATACGATGATATAGATGGGTCTGCACAAACTCTGGGCTCACAGAGCGCTTACCTCCCTGTCATGGGGAATCGCTTTGAATGAATCCTCAGATTTGATGTATGGAAGCTAAGAGGATGCTGTACCTTCCATACATCAAATCTGAGGATTCATTCACCTCTGATGAAGTCACGTGTCGTGACGTAACACGTAAGGTTTGAGCTAGACGTGACCGGAAGTGACGCGGCACCCCCGTTCGTCTCACCTGAAGTATTGTATTCTGGCGTTTTGATTTTTAATGCTTGTAAGCGCATTTTAGTCTTCAATAAATCTGTTCTTATGTTTTGATATACTTCACGATGGGAGTCCCTTTTCTTTTATGCTTCCCTTTGTGGCATTTACCTGCATACCTCGGTGAGCCTCCATTTTTTTGAAGACCAGCACTGTGGATCCAGCTAAGAGGACACTGTAGCTCCATACATCAAATCTGAGGATTCATTCAAAGCGATTCCCCATGACAGGGAGGTAAGCGCTCTGTG
The DNA here is from genome assembly GCA_029574335.1 of Rana kukunoris. Taxonomy (NCBI): domain Eukaryota; kingdom Metazoa; phylum Chordata; class Amphibia; order Anura; family Ranidae; genus Rana; species Rana kukunoris. Next base: position 2,567 of record JAJQKJ010000578.1, on the reverse strand, counting down.
AGCCCAGAGTTTGTGCAGGACCCATCTATATCATCGCATTATTCACTCCATTAACAGCTTTTTATGGATGGAACTTTCTTATTGTTGTTTTGATTTTGGACATTTGGTCACAATCAGTTTTATATTCATTTTTTGACTAATATGTTATTTATTATGGTTGGTACACATTAATTTAGTGGAGTTTAAATACTTCACCTTGTTAATCACTCATCACTTTCAAGATCTGTTTGCCATCTATTTGCACGCTTCTCAGCGTTTACCTATTTTCAACATTTATTGCACATATTGCACTCATCACTTTTTTATTCTTACCATTTTATTTGTTCGTTAGCACAATTCTAGATTTGAGCAGCATTATTGTTTTATTGCACTTTATTTATTCACCTATTTTCACTATTGGCTAGCACTTTAGATTTACCTTTTGTCAATTACTGGAAAGTGCACTAGTTGTTATGGCAATTTTCACTAAAGAGTTTGGGCCAGATTCACATACACTTAATATTGCGCGCTGTGTAATCGAAATACTCTACGCTGACGTATTTTACCAGGCTCTACACCGAATCCTGATAGATTTTTGCCCGTACGCTACGGCGGCGTAGTCTATTTCTCGCCGCGTAATCGAAATACGCAATTAGGGGGCGTGAAGCATTTAAATTAAGCACGTCCGCGGCGGCGATCGAACTGCGCATGCTCCGTTCAGAAATTTCCCGCCATGCATTGCGCGAAATTCACGTCGTTACGTCATTCATTGAATTGAGTCGCTTCGTAAAACTAACATTCCTATAACCCGGCGTCCAAAACTATAAAAGACCCCAAACGTAAAAACGGCTCCTACGGCCCCCTAAACATAATGTAGTAATATTCTGCAGTTAAAGTTATAGTGTCGCCGCAAAAGCTCAGCTAACCCCGACTCCCGGAAAACGAACCAAGATCCCCCCATTATGGGGATACGCCAACACCTGTCACGCCTGCCCCCCGAATTGAAGCCCGCACCCATCTATTCACTTTGAGCCCTACGTATTAAACCCTTCTGAAAGCGCACAGCGTTCCTACCAACGTACACCCGCAAATGCATGTCCTACCTCTCAATCTTTTCGAATGGTTTACATTTAATAACAAAAATAATTGCTTTGAACTCCAGATGCTTTCGTAACTCTGAACTCCCAGTCAAGAGATTAACTGCATACTCTGAGTAAAACTACTTTTTACATTATCCAGACGTGATAAGGTCTTCTCCTTTACCTCCAAGCATCATACTTTTACAATAGTTTCATTTACCCCATATATTCTTTTCCACCATTCAATGCCATCCACTGAGAGAGATAACTCCGATAGACCCCTTCATGAAACACGGAGTTACGGCTCCTCGGTGAACTATCTGAAGTTCCAGAGAAACTATTGACAACACGACAAACCCTTACAACAAACGCATCGCCCTCTTCCAAGAACAATAAGTAAAAGAGTTAAATCTGATAACATTACTACACACGATCTGCGTCCAAAATGATAGAGACAGCATTACAAACACCAATATAAGTCGTAATTGTCACACTTAAACTTGGCCCTTATGTAATTAACAGCACAATAAGAAATACATGTATAAATCAATAAGACACGCTCCTCTAACACCAAAAACCACATTTATATGACATTAGAACCTACAGTATAACCAGACATTCGAAATAAAATTACTCATGCAGAGATCACAAAGCATTGAGAATTGATCAAACTAGCTGCATTTAAATACCTCTAGTCAACCAGTTCCAGATAGCATAAGACAGCACTAGATGCAGCCATTTCACTGCATTGTCAGGAGGCAGAAACTGTAGAGAGCACCATGGTCATAGGGCAGTGACTTGTGTAGATCAGTAACAGTCCTGTCGAGCACTGTCTCTCAGGACACTCTACCCCACTACTGTCATTAAGGGCAGTGCAAACTGTAAGTATCAGTAGACATTGACAGTAGGGCAATATACAGTGTCTACTCTAGGGCAGTCTCAGTGTCATATGCAGTGGCCTGTGTCAGGCCTCACATGTCTACAGTGTAATACGTAACTTATGTACCTCGGAAGGACATATGTCCAGTAGCGCAGTGGAATTGCTATGGGCAGTAGACCATCCTTTAACAGTGAATTCAGTCGGATACAGGGATAGTGGAGTTTCTAGAGACTGTGTCAGTAGGCCCGCAGCTCACAGTAGCAGTCACGAAAGTGGATCAGGGGACAGTGTCAGTAAGACGTGACAGACAGTGTGTCGGACATTGTCATAGCAAGATCAGCACGGGCACTCGTTAAGATCGTGCAGCCAACAGGGACAGTGTCAAGAGGGAGGGTGTCAGTAGCGAGTCTACGGTGTCAGTAGGGCAGTGGACCATGTCATTGATAGTGAGGCGGTGTCAGTGGGGAGTTTGTATCAAAGGCAGTGGCATGGGGACAAGTTATCAGAGATCTAAAACACAGACATCTAGGCCTTTGAGTGCATATATAAAGCTGATGATTACGCAAGGATGGGATTAAGGCTGTGGTCAGCTAGACCCACTTCCACTCATCAATACGTCCGCAATATTC